>BQNB010053639.1:0-39913 GCA_026074375.1 Tanacetum coccineum
AACTCGGATCTAAACATTTTTAAAAACAAACTTTAAAAAAACTAAAACAAACCTGTAAACTATTCAACCCCCCCCCCCCCTTCTAGTTTCCACATAGTTTATACCTTTAGCTTGTTCGAGTTAAGGAGTGAGCAATCATGTGTGTCTAACCGTCGTTACAGATGTGTATATGTGGTTTTGTCGCCTTTTCTGGAGCATGGTATTGGTATTAAATTATATGAGTGTACCGGTAGTATATTAAATTCTAGAACTTGTTTTTGTGATGCATCCCGAGACCGCATAGTGAGTATTAGGATTTGCTAGATAAGAGGCAATAGGATTAACCCATGTTTTAAACCTATAATTGTTATGATGGTCACACTGATCATATAACTATCCTACGCCCTTGCCTTGCACTCATTTTTAGTACAAAATACCCCTAGTACAACCCTCTGAGCTTATCCTTTTTCATGGTTCTTGTAATTTTCTGGTGGATTCCAGATTATTAATGAAGAGCATTACCACCCTTAAACCAATTGTTACACCCAAATCGCCTTAGCCTACCTTGTATGTACTCGCTTTTAGTATATTATTGTTTTAACACAAGTTAATTATTGAGTACACTGTTGCTAAGTCTTTATTCTTGTAAATACAGTTTTAGGACAATTAGGATTCATGGTAGTATTTATTTCGCGGAAGAATGGGGAAGAAAAGTTAAGTCAATACCCCCATATGTTTGTCAAATGATCTTCATGTTATGTTGATCCACCTGAATTTGGGTCATAGAATAGTTCATTTGTAAATTATGTAAAAGTTGAAGTGTATGGTGCATCTATAAGCCCTTAGTGATGTAGTATGTTATTCAAAAAAAAAGAAAAAAAAGAGAAAAATAGAAAAGCAAAAGAAAAGAGATTGATGTAGATTTGTGTAGAGTTTGTTTATCTTTGTACGAGTCTTGGCTTAGCAACCAAATCAGCGTATATTCTTCTGAATAATTAGCTAACCCTTCCACCCAAATTCACCTAAAGTCACCACCCAAATGTATAACATCCGTTTCTATTTCCGTTAATGTTATCTTACACCTACACCCCACAACCCTTTAAAAGACCTCTTTGATAGTAATGAATAATGCTTGCGCCTAGCGATGGAGGTTTGATCCTTTACTAAGCCTATGGTAATTTATATGCTATGACAGGTAATGAGTGTTAATTTTCCGTCTTCCTATAGTTGTTATAATTTATTATACACCCGAGAGAAAGAGAGTATCCCAAACACTTATGTGAGGTACTAGTATATACTTTTTGTGCTTTTAATTATGAGGTCTAGAAGGTTATGTTGTAAAATACTTTTAAAGAGTAGGTTAAATGACCCTAATATTGCTTTTGTCTAGGTAGAAAATAAGCAAATCCCAAGTGTATGGGTATTTGATGAGGTGTCATTTTATACACTTTTCGGGGTCATTTAACCCCCTAAATCATGCAAATATGCCCATATTACATGCTTAATCGTTTGTTTTTAGGGTTTTAGCACTTGGATGGCATTTGGAGGAAATACATGTGACTTGGGCTTATTTGGAGAAGAAACAGACAAGATTACGGACCTACACCAAAAATCATGAAGAATTATTCATACAAAGTATGGAGACAGCATCGCAATCATAAAGCGATGCCGTCGTGATCTATCCAGTGACGGCGTCAGGACGTGGCCGACTTAAAGAGGATCTAGCAGCATCCCCGTGGCGACGGCGTCAGGACTTTAAAGCGACGCCGTCGCAGCATTTTTCCTATATATATAAAACCGATTTTAAGGCTTTAAGTGTGTAACTTTGTATAACTTTTGGGCGACGAATCCTAGTCTTTCTAGCAGCTTTTTAGGTCGTTTTTAAAGCCTCAAAACCCTATTATAACTACCTTCAATCTATGTTTTAATCAAGTAAGATTGTTTATCATTAATCATTCAATATGTCTATGTGTTGTTTGATTGATTTATGCTCTTGCTTTATCTTTAACATGATAGGCTAAACCCCCCCCCTTGTATTTTCTTATGATTGCATGAAAGTTAGATTGTAGATCCTATTATTGTTGCTTCTTGTGATGAATGTGCGCGTTAGGCTTTAGAAAACTAGCCATAAGATATTAAATTGGCATAGACGTCTAGGGAAATGCGAGTAGTGAAGAAAGGATACAGTCTTGATACTACCTTACCCCTAATATGGTTGATCCCTCTTAAGATATTTCAATTGCATTTAATATACTCTTAGGGGCCTTGTAATAGTCTTTCTACTACCTTACTTGTGCGTTGCCTTAACGGAATATTAAATAGATGGGGGGTTCGTGTAATTCGTTCATGACTTAGGAAATACTTACACAGATCATCATGAGTGTGACAAGGAAACATGATTAGGAGAAGCAATCTAATAAGTAATGCATGATTAAGTAAATACATTATTTTATCATAAAGTTAGCACCAGTAGTATAGATTATATATATTTTAATTATTAGTTAATCAAACCAACCTCTCAAACCATATGATTTACCTACTTTTCATAAAATATAAAAACATAAAAATAATCTTCTCTCAACCCTTAGAATTCTGTTAGACCATGATCAAGCCTTCCCAACCTATTTCCCTAGAGATAACAACCCCGAGTCTTGCTTATACTACAATACAACAGTTAGGTACACTACCTATGGGATTGTAAAGCTTCCTGTTGAAGTCCTTTATGACCTCCACATCAACACCTCAGATATTAAGTCCATGATGACTGAAATATTTTAGGCATTTAAATGAAAGTCTTCTTCAGCTCCCTCAAATAGTGTGCCAACAACAAACATTTGCTATTACTGAAGGTCCAGCAACTGCTAGGGGAGAATGTCACACAAGCTGCCACTGAAGAACCTCCTTCTCACACTGAAGGGGAGACTGATGACATGGAAACGCAAGAGACTAAAGAGAACAAAGCTGGAAAGGAACAAGAGCCGGAAAGACCAACAAGAGCAGTTCTAATCTCAACAGTTAGACCCTTGATGAGAACATACCCTGAGCTAGAAATGATGACTTCTCATGCAATATTCAAGCTCACTGACGCAACCCTTGAATTTCCAACTTCTTAAGATGGTGTTGAAATTGAACTAACTGGATCTTCAACTCCTCAACAAATTGCTCTATTAATTGACATAACACCACCTGAACCATAAGCTACACAAAGAGAATGAAAGGGCATTGCTATTGATGAACAACTTGAATCCCCACCAAAGCTTGTACCTGCATCAAAGGAAGTTCGTCTTGATCTTGATGCTCCAATACTTGTGCCTTACGAAATAAATAGAAAAAATTTCTAGCTTACTAAGGAGCAAATACAAGCCCATATTGAAAAAGAAGAAAGGATCAAGAAAAAGGCTGAAGAAGCTAAGTTACTGGTAATAACCAAGTCTAAGCTAATTAAAGTAGTTTATGAAGAAGCTGAAAAAGTCAGAATTGATCTTAAGACCATTCAAAGTGCCAACGGTGGTGAGAAGTCTAAGAAGATTTAGGATGTTGAACACCAAGTCCACAAGAGAGAGTACTCTTAGAAAGTCAAGAAAGCAATAGAGCTCAGGAAGAAGAGACTTGAACAGTATATGCGGACCACATCCAGCAGACTCATACCTGAACCAATTACAGATGTCAAGATTCACCCAAACTCAAAACCTTCAGTACTCAGTGTCTATAGAGCAAATGATAGAAGAAACTTTCAAGTGCACAATCCCTTTAAGTTTGCAGATTTTAGAATCACTAAGTTAGATGAACTGGGCCCAATCATTCAGAAGAAAAAGAACAAGATTATTGGTGAACTAATGATATCATTGGGAAAAAGGTATGAGCGTTTGAGAAAGATACCTGAAGAGCTTGAAATCCAGTCATCTCTTTGATGGGATATCATTTTATACACTTTTTCGGGGTTATTTAACCCCCTAAATCATGCAAATATGCCCAAATTACGTGTTTAATCGTTTGTTTTTATGTTTTTGGCATTTGGATGGCTTTTGGAGGAAATACACGTGACTTGGGCTCAATTTGAGAAGAAACAGACAAGACTACGACTCTTGAAGAATTATGTACAGTGCCTGGAGAGGGCGTCGCAATTCCTAGCGACGCCGTCATATTTTTCAAGCGACGGCGTTAGAACGTAGCCGCCTCAAAAGAAACCCTAGAATATTCGACGAAGCGACGGCATCAGAAACCATGTGACGCCGTCACAACTTCTTTTTCTATATATACCCGTAGTTTTAGGGTTTGTAAGTGTGTGTAACTTTTAGGATCTGAACCCTAGTTTTAGAAGACAAATTTGGATGCTACTTAGGCCGTTTTTAGGGTGTCAAAACCCTCTTTTATCTGCCATTAACTCATGTTTTAATCAAGTAAGATCCTTTATCTTTTATCATTCAATATGTCTATGCGTTGTTTGATTGATTTATGTTCTTCACTTCCTTATAATATGTCCAACTAGATCCATTAGTATTTACTTTTAATTGCATGAAACTTATTATGTAGATCTTTATTATGTTGCTTCTTATGATGGATGTGCGCATTAGGCTTTAGAAAACTAGCCATTAGATATTAAATTGGCATAGACGTCTAGGGAAACAAGAGTGTGTAGAAAGGATATCATCGGCAACAATCTTCATACTACCTTACCCCTAATATGGTTGATCCCTTTTAAGTGTTTTAAATGCATGTAATGTACTCTTAGGTGCCTTGTAATACTCTTCACACTACCTTACTTGTGCGTTGCCTTACCGGAATATTACATAAACGACGGGTTCATGTAATTCGTTCATGACTTAGGAAATACTTACATATATCATTACAAGGGTAACAAAGCAACATAATTTAGAGAAACATAATAAGGAGTAATGCATGATTAAGTAAATACGTTCGTTTACCATATAGTTATCACCAAAGTAGTTTAGATTTGTTTTATTATTATTAGTTTAATTAGTCAAAAACCAACCAACCTCTCTCAACCCCTTAGACCTTTGTTAGATTTTATTCGAGCCTTCCCAACCTATTCCCCTAAAGAACGATAACAACCCTCGAGTCTTGCCTTACTACACTACAATGGATAAGTGCTCTGCCTAAGGAGTTGTAAAACTTATTGTTGAAGTCTAACGGCAACCGCATCAAGTTTTTGGCGCCACTGCGTGGGGAATAGTTAGGTTTCGATCATACTTTAACTTAGGTCTACTCGGTTGATTCCTATCAAGTAAGAATTTTATTTTCAGTATATTAGCTTTCTTGTAGTCTGTCCCTTCTTTGTGTGCATGTTTTTTAATTTTCATTGACTATTACATTCTTTATTATGGAGAACGTGAATCCACCACTGGTATGTGCTTAATTACACATACCATTTACTTAGGAAAACGTGCTTAAAAGACTAAAAACATACCAAAAATACATTGTATTTGTGTGTTTTGCATTTATATTATGCAGGTAACGGATATCTAAGAAAAGGACAAAAATGAAGCCAAAACAATAACATCGAGCACGAGAATGAAAAGAGCGTGAAAATTCAAGTCAACCAAGACAAAGTCAAAGTCAAAGACGGAACCGAAATCGAAGAAATCATAAATGGGCCAACCCATACCCAAGTTAATGGGCCGGATTAGCCTATTATGCTTTTATATTCAAGAAAAAGCCCATGATATACGCCTTATAGTTATAAAAGTCCAAATCCTACCCTGGTCTAAAACTAAGTAAATCTGGCCCAAATTCAAAAGCCCAATACAACACTTAACAACCCTTAGCCATAACCCTTTTAACTTTACACCGTTAGTCCCTTAAGGACCATCCATGCTATATCACATATCAAGATAAGGGCCCAAAACTGTCAAATACCCAAACCTTTATCCCTGTATCACCAAAACAGTAATACAAACGAAAAAACCCATTTGGCGCCAAATTTGCCATAACAGGGTCTTCTTCTCTGCACCCCTTGCAACATAAGACAAAACCATCACCATCCCTCAACCCACTTCACATGGGTTCAATGCCACCTTGACAATCCTCTTAAACCCCATTCGTTCAAGGTTAAAGACAAAAAATTAATGGTTGAGATTGAAGGGATTGGGCACCAAGCAAAATGGATGGCTTTGATGAAAGCTTTGAGTTCCTCACACAACAAAAACACCTTTGGTTCACTCACAGAAGAAACACAAGTGAAGACCAGAACTCTTAGCTTATTTTATATAAATTGGACCCCATTGTAGCCTTTGAAGGCATGTAGTTTAATCTAGTTAGTAATTTACAGCTTATTGTAGTGATAGTTAGCTTATTTGTTTAAAATCTTGTAACCTGTTTTATGAATTAATGAAAATTTAAATTTTTAGCTTTAAAGTCTATTTTTAAGAATTCGTGTTCTATTATTATCAAAAGTCTTTCATAAGCTGTCTTAAGCTCTCATTTGAGCCTTCATATAATTTGTTTACATTAAGCAATACTAATACCAATGACAATGCCAATACCAATACCGATACTAAAACTACAACTATAGATATCAACTTCTGATACCAATGCCAATGTTAATGCCAATGCCAATGTCAATACAAATGCCAATGCCAATGTCAATACCAATGCCAATGCCAATGCATGTCAAAACATTTTTTTACAATGGGGTTGGAGTCAAGCGGATTAACCGATTCAAACATATCCATAATAGCAAACAACGAACATTAAATGGGATAATTCCGGATCACTTTATATGTCTTATTATTGAGGTTTGATCATGTTTTGATGCTAGTTGTAGTTTAAAAATCATTTGTGTAAGTTTTTGCAAAAATCTGTCTTAAATAGCTTATTAAGTAGCATAGTTGTAATCTTGTTATTCTGGCTTATTTAGTTGTTAAAAGTTGTTCACTAGGTTCATATTAAGCTAAAAATCATCTGGTCTTTACAAGTTATAGCTTAAATCAGTCTTAATCAAGTTTAAATGCCAAAAAGTTGTTTAAAGGGGTGTTTGGTTTAACTGAGTTTGTGGGTGAAAATGGGTCAAAATTAGTTTTGACACTTGAATCATTTTAGCTTAGCTTATACTAGTCCTAAAAATTAGTTTTCAAAAGTTGTTAAGAGTTAAAACTAAAAGTTAAAGTTTTTAGAACTTAAAGAGTGAATCTGTGGTGTTCTTAATATTTAAATCAGTTCATAGGTGTAGATCTTTGCTTGTTGAGTTTTTATGGTGTTTTTGTATTTGTTCAAGCATTAAAACAAGTTAGAAACAAAGTCCTTAGAACCTGCAAGTGTTGTTTGATTTTTACCAAGTCTGTCAAAATTTTACTAAGTATTAGAAATTTTGAAAAATAGCTTTTTCAATTAAATTTTTCATGCTTATCTTGAATTTCAAAATGCTTTTTGAAAGTTGCTACTTGTTCTTTGAGGTGTAATCTTAATCTATCTTAAGGTCTAAAGTCCATAAGGATCTGTTTGTTAGCTTATTTTTAAGCTCAAAAGTTGTCATTTTCAAAGTAAAAACAAAAAGTTTCAAGTCTTGTGTGAATTTTTGAAAACAGCTCTTTTCATAAGCCTTTTTCAGGGCTTATCTGAATTTCAAACTCTTTTCTCTTTGATGATTTAGGTAGCTTATAGGCTAAGCTTTTCAGTCCTATAAGCTACTAAGCCATAAGGATCCTTTTTCTAGCTTAAAAATAAGCTAGAAAAGTATCCCTTGGCTGTTTGGCTAGCAGTTTTTGGCCAAATAGCTTATTGGTTTTTTAGACCTTTTTAGCTTATTTGATTGCTTAATTTTTATTTATATGTGCTTATTAGGTTTGTCTAGTTTACTATATTTGCTTATTCTCTTGTGCATTGTGCTTATTAGTAAAAAATAAGCCCATAGTTAGCTCTTTTTCATTTAGAGTTAAAAAAGTAAACTGTCAACTGTTTGTGGCTTATTGCTGGCTTATTTTTAGGTTTTGAAAAAAGTGTGTTTGTTAAAGTTGGTTATTTTTGCTTAATTTATAAGTTTGTAAAAAGAAAAATAAAAAAATTGTTTAAAAAAAAGAGAGGCCACGGGTTTCGAACTTGTGACCTCCCCCTTCACCAAGCCAACATATTTAACACTCACTTCCAATACCATCAGCACCAGATAGGGCCATCTGTTAGTTTTTCCCACATTTATTCTTTAAACACACTTTGGCCCATTATACTTAATAATAAGCCGTAGCTTATTTGAGCTGATTTCAGGCTTATTTGATAAGTTGACTTATCCAGCTTATTTTTCCTGCCTTCTTTACAACATTTGGGACTTTTGTGAAATTTTTCAGATTTTTTTAAAAACTTATTTGTTATTTTTTATCCTTTTTCGTAGTTTAAAATTTTAAAAAGTCTTTTAAAAATAGTAAATTAAGTCAAAAAAATATAAATCTTTTTTAAAAAAAATTCTTTTGTCATTTTTGAGGTTTACATGGAAAAAAATCTTGTGTAGGGTTAAAATTTGAATTAGTTGATAATTTAAACGCGTTTATAGGATTCCCGGTTTGCGTTTTTAGTTTAAACTTGTGTTGCCTTAGTTTTTTTTAGTTAATTACATTAATTTTCCCGTAGATTTAGAAAACCAATCAAAATCTTTGTTATTCAAACATCAAATATCAAACCGATTCTCGACTCTCAAATTTGCACTCCTCGTCGGGAATAACGACCCGGGAATATCATACTACTCGGATTTCATTGATTTTCTTTCTTTAAACCTTTTCAAGGGATACTTGATTTGGTTTTGGGTTAATATAAGTAGTATATTAGTTTTATTATTTATATATACCTAAAGCGAGAAGTCAATTTTTGGCGCCGCTGCCGGGGAGGAGTGTAAGACGATTGTCGTTGCGTTTGATAATTAGTGCTTTGAAGATCCTTCCGTGTGAAGTTATTTTGCTTATTTTCTTATAAAAATAAAAAAAATACAGAAAGATTTTCTTTTTCTTTTTTATTATATATAAGACAAGAAAAAATCAAAAATATAAAAAAATTGTCCTTATATATAAATAAAATGAATTAAGTATATAATACTCTCAACTTTGAGTATTATCATTAATAAGTTCCCAAACCAAAGATCAAAAACATGCCTTTTGTGTCACTTGCGAAGTACGGCTCACCTTTGAAAGTTAAACAAACTATACGAGGGGTATAAAGAGGGTTGTTCCGAGGAACTACGACCCTAAAGGAGAAGGTTTTTAATAGCTTCGCGCTTTTCTACTCCTCCGCTCCTTTGTACGTTTTTCTTTTAGAGAGCTACCGTGAAGCTTGTTGATTATTAGGTTTAAGTTGTCTTATCTCATTGTCCGTTATTAAATTAATTGTGAATCAGTTGTTGAAAAAACCAAAAAAAAAAATTAATTAGTATAATCTCTCTTTTTATATTTCTTTTTAATGCATGAGCACTCGATCTTCGACTAGGAATCTTTTTCCACCTCTCGAAGATCCCGAACGTACAATCCGAAGAAGAACTCGCTTTGATTCTAATTTTTTAAACGATTTTGAAGAAATCAACATGGCCGCTAATGGAAACGGTGATGACGGACTACCTCCCGCGGGAGGTGGTTTACCAGTTCCCGACCTCTGAACGATGGAGGAGTTGTGCCAACCAACTTTGAATGGTCGGGGTGGACCGATCGCCTCGATCAACATTCAGGCAACCAATTTTGGACTCAAGAATGACATGATTCAACAAGTTCAAAATTCTTGCCAATTTCATGAACTACCGGGTGACGATGCGAACAAGCATCTTGACAAATTTTTGCATGTCACCCAAAGCATCAAAGTGAATGGGGTCACCGATGATGCCCTTCTTCTATATCTCTTTCCTTACTCCTTGACACATCATGCCATTGCTTGGTTTGATCGTTTGCCAAGGAATTCTATCACCACATTTGAGCAAATGGCTAAAATGTTTCTCGGCAAGTACTTTTCACCCTCTATGGTGACGAAGTTAAGAAACAAAATCACCAATTTTCGTTAACGTCCCGATGAGTCGTTATTCAAAGCATTTGAACGTTATAAGCTTTCGATTGATCATTTTCCTAATCACAACATGTTACCCGTCACCCAAATAGATACTTTCTATAACGGGTTAACTTTAAGACATCGTGATACCATCAATGTTGCTGCCGGCGGGACCTTTATGAAAAGGCGACCCGAAGAGTGTTATGATCTAATCGAAAATATGACCACTCACCACAATGATTAGGATACTTCCGCTCAAAGGAGTGAGTCATCTAGTTCTATCACTTCTTCTTCCGATCCGGAAATTGTAGCACTTAAGGCTGAAATGGCAGAAATTAACAAAAATTTAATGAAAGTGCTTCAAATAAACCAACAAGTAAAAGCAGTTACTCCTAGCTGTGAAACTTGTGGTGGTCCACATGCTTATAATGATTGTCCAGCCACCGTTGGCCAAACTCAGAACGTATACGCTGCGGGAGCCTATAATCAAGGTGGTAATTCTTACCAACCTCAAGGTAACCGTAATCTGCTTAGCTATCGTTCGGACAATTATCTCGGACCACCAGGGTTTAATCAGAATCAAAACCGAAGCAATCAAAATCAAAACTACCAAAATAGGAATCAAGGAAACAATCATAATCAGGGGAATAACCAAGGAAGAAACCAATTCTTCCAAGGAGCTAGTCATGTTCAAAACCCGCCTCCGGCTTATCAAGCACCGGCTCATCAAGCCCCGGGTTACCAAGCTCTGGTTCATCAAGCCCCGATTCCTCAACCGCAAGTTGTAACGAATGCCGAATTCTCGAACTACATGAAGGCAAATGATGCCATTTTGAAAAACATGCAAACCAACATGACTACATTGACCAGTTCTACTAATGATCTTAAGAATATGTTGGGTCAATTCATGAAGATGAATACCGCTTCATCCTCGGGTTCGGGAACTCTTCCGAGTAACACCATTACTAACCCGAGGGAAGATTTGAAAGGTATCACCACCCGAAGTGGTGTTGCTTATAAGGGACCAACGATTCCTACTACTTCTTCTTCTCCTAAAGTAGTGGAACGTGAAACCGAGGTGACAAAGGACACGGTGCATCCTACTAATAATGGAAGCACCAAAGACGTCCAACCTCCGGTTGTCCAAGTTGAAACTCAAGTACCAAATTCTAAGCCTGTTGTTGCTCCCGTTGTTGAGCCAGTTGAAGCTCCCGTTAGTGCTTCAAAGCCTAACCCGAAACCGTCAATTCCATATCCGTCTAGACTTAATGACCAAAAGCTCCGCGAAAAGTCTAACAACCAAATGGAGAAATGCTTCCAAATTTTTCAAGATTTGCATTTCAACATTAGCTTCGCGGATGCTCTCATTCTCATGCCCAAATTTGCTTCAACAATTAAGAGTTTGCTAAGCAATAAAGAAAAATTGTTTGAATTGGCAAGAACTCTGTTAAATGAGCATTGTTCGGCGGTTCTCCTCAAAAAGTTACCCAAAAAACATGGAGACCCCGACAAGTTTCTCATCCCATTCGATTTTCCCGGAATGGATGTATGCTTAGCCTTGGCCGATCTTGGCGCTAGCATTAACCTCATGCCACTTTTCGTGTGGAAAAAGCTTTCCCTTCCTGAACTTACTCCTACTTGTATGACTCTCGAACTTGCGGACCGGTCAATTTCTTGACCGATCAGTGTCGCCGAAGACGTCTTCATAAAAGTAGGAAAGTTCCATTTCTTGGCCGACTTTGTAGTCGTTGACTTTGATGTCGATCCTCGAGTTCCTCTAATTCTCGGGAGATCCTTTTTAAAGACCGGGCGTGCTTTGATTGATGTTTATGCGGGGGAATTAACTCTTCGTGTTGGCAATAATGCTGTAACATTCAATCTTGATCAAACTTCTAGATACTCCTCTAATTATGATAATTCGGTTAACCGAATCGACATCATTGACGTTGCTTGTGAGGAATATTCTCAAGAAGTTCTTGGATTTTCCGTGAGTGGCAATCCCACTCCATCTATGGAACAAATTGTTTCTACCTCTTTTCCCACTCTTACTCCCTTCGAGGATAGTGATTTTCTTCTCGAAGAAACTGATGTTTTCCTAACTATTGAAGATGAGCTAATTTCACCAGAAATTGATGACTCTTACTATGATTCAGAGGGAGACATTCTTCTTCGTGAAGAATTTTTTAATGATGATCCATCATCACCACCTCTCCCTCCACAACAACTTAAAGTTGTTGAACCTAAAAACAAAAAAATCCTCAATTGATGAACCACTCGAGGTCGAACTAAGGATTTACCGCCTCATCTTGAATATGCATTTTTGGAGGGTACCGACAAATTACCCATCATAATTGCTAAAGACTTGAAAGATGAGGAGAAAGTCTCTCTCATAAAGGTTTTAAAGTCACACAAGCACGCCATTGCTTGGAAATTATCCGACATTAAGGGTATTAACCCAGAATTTTATACACACGAGATTCTAATGGAGGATGACTTCAAACCAGCGGTCCAACACCAAAGAAGGGCCAATCCTAAAATCCACGAGGTGATCAAAAAGGAGGTTCTTAAAGCCTTGATGTCGGATTGGTTTTCCTTCGCGGATAGTACTTGGGTAAGCCCTGTGCATTGTGTGCCAAAAACTCGGTTGGCTTTACCATTGTTCAAAAATGAAGGAAAAAGAAAACAGTTAATTCTAACTCGATTGGGTTACGGGTTGGAGTGTATGCATTTGACTACCAAAAGTTAAATGACGCCACCCATAAAGAGCACTTTCCATTACCTTTTATGGATCAAATGCTTGAGAGTACTCGCGGGGGAAATTGCAATACTTATTGTTTTCCTCGACGGTTTCTCGGGTTACTTTCAAATTCCCATGACCCTCAAGATTAAGAAAATCCTCATTCAGTGTCTTATGGACATTTTGCTACCGTCGATGCCTTTCGGCTTTATGTAATGCAATCAACACCGAGCACGTTCCAAAGGTGTATGATGGCTATCTTTCAGGATATGATCGAAAAAATGATGGAAGTCTTTATGGACGACTTCTCGGACTTTGGGAATTCATTCAGAACTTGCCTCTCCCATTTGGACAAGATGCTTAAATGGTGTGAAGACACCAATCTTTGTTTAAATTGGGGAAGAAAAAAAAAAGAGGTCACTTTAATGGTTAAGGAAGGATTGTCCTTGGCCATAAGATTTACATAGAAAACGGGATTGAGTTTGTAAGGCTAAAGTTGATGTTATTGCTAAGCTACCTCATCCCACCAACGTCAAAGGAATTCATAGTTTTCTTGGTCACGCCAGGTTTTATCATAGATTTATTCAAGGTTTCTCAAAAATAGCCCTGGCCGATGACTCGTCTTCTTGAAAAAGATACTCCTTTCTTCTTCTCCAAAGAGTGTATTGAAGCTTTTCAAACACTTAAGAAAAATTAACCGAAGCACCAATATTAGTTACCCCCGATTTGGACTTGCCCTTTGAGCTCATGTGTGACGCGAGTGATTTTGCAATAGGTGCAGTCTTGGGGCAACGAAAAACAAAACATTTTCAGCCTATATACTATGCAAGCAAAACTATGACCAATGCTCAAGCTTATTACACCACGACGGAGAAAGAATTACTTTCCGTGGTGTAAGCTTTCGAGAAATTCCAGTCATATTTAGTCTTTTCAAAAAGCATAGTGTATACGGATCATTCGGCTCTAAAATATCTTTTTGCAAAATAAGATGCAAAGCCGAGATTGCTCCGGTGGGTTCTCTTGCTTCAAGAATTTGATATCATCATCCATGATAAAAAGGAGCCGAGAACCTCGCCTGCGACCAATATGTCCGTTAGAGAATCTCTCACCAAAAGTGTGGTGTCGATAAAAGGAAATAAATGAAACATTTCCTCTCGCAAACACATAGTATGTATCTTTTCGTGGTAATTTAATTCTTAGTTACCCCATTGTTTACTGATTTTGCTAATTACCATGCGGGGAATTTGTTGTGAAAGGGATGTCGTCCCAATAAAAGAACAAATTCTTCAAAGACGTAAAGCATTACTTTTATGACGACCCCTTCTTGTTTAAAATCTGTGCGAATCAATTCATCCGGTGGTGTGTTCACGGCCAAGAAGCCGTTGATATTCTTAAGGCTTGTCACAATGGACCCACCGAGGGACATCATGGCCCGAACTACACCGCCAAAAAGGTGTTTGAATCCAGTTTTTATTGGCCCACAATCTATCGTAATGCCCATGACTTAGTCAAAGCACGTGACTCTTGTCAACGTCACGGGAAAATCTCGCAAAAAGATGAAATGCCCCAAAATGCCATCCAAGTTTGCTAGATTTTTGACGTTATGGGTATCGATTTTATGGGGACGTTCTCGTCTTTACGAGGGAACAAGTACATACTCGTGGCGGTCGATTACTTATCGAAATGGGTTAAAGCGAAAGCGCTACCCACCAACGACGCCCGAGTTGTTGTTAAATTTCTAAGATCTCTCTTTGCTCGATTTAGAACTCCCCGTGCTATCATTAGTAATTGCGGTACGCACTTTTGCAATGACCAATTCGCAAAGGTCATGCTTAAGTACGGTGTCACTCACCGTCTTGCTACCGCGTATCACCCACAAACTAGTGAGCAAGTGGAAGTCTCCAACCGTGGTTTGAAAAGAATCTTGGAAAGGACCGTAGGAGAGAACTGTGCCTCTTGGTCGGATAAATTAGATGACGCACTATGGGCCTTATGTACAGCTTTCAAAACACCCATCGGGTGTACTTCTTACAAGCTCATGTACGGTAAGGCATGTCATCTACCGATCGAGCTCGAGCACAAAGCCTATTGGGTCTTGCAGCATGCAAACTTTGACCTTAAGTCTGCGGGTGATCACCGGAAAGTTCAACTCAATGAATTAAATGAACTTCGTGATCAAGCCTAGGAGAACTCTTTGATCTACAAAGAGAAGACAAAGAAGATACCCGACTCCAAAATCAAGAACCGCGTTTTCAACGTTGGTGACCGAGTCATTCTTTTTAATTCTCGATTGAAGATTTTCTCGGGTAAACTTAAAACCCGTTGGTCTGGAAAATTCACCATTACCCAAGTATTTCCATATGGCACCGTCGAGTTATCTCAAACCGACGGGCCAAACTTCAAGGTGAATGGTCATAGACTCAAGCACTATTTAGAGGGGACATACCACCGATGGTTGTCCTGGATCTCCAAACCTTCCCCAAGGACAACTAAATTCGGGGATGGGTCAAGCTTAGTGATCTAAAACAAGCGTTTCGTGGGTGGCAACCCATGTTTATCCTAATATAATATTAGTAGTAGTAATGAATAAGTGTTTTATGACGTGAGGAGGTGTGCCTCTTCCATTCTCGTATTTTGTGTTTTGTTGTATGTCCAGGATTGCCAGGATTTTGAAGCCTCTCGTGCTCATGGTTTTGTCCTTCGTTCACTCGAGCTTCACATCCTCAGCTTCATTACGGGAATTCAATATCCTAATCTAATCAACTAACGTTTATCTTTTGGCATACTTAATAAACGGCCTTAGATTTACGTAGAGACCCTTCTTAAAACATTGAGGACAATGTTCAGTTCTAGTGTGGGGGGATCTATCGATTTGATTGTGCATGCAGTCGTTTTTTCACGTAATCCTGTTTTTACCACCTAAATACCAAAAAATTAAAAAAATTAAAAATTTTCAAAAATAAAATAAGTGTTTTGTTACAATTTTGACTTTCCTGCTGGGTAGAATAAGAATAAATGATGCCAATCCTGCATTTGTAATCAAAAGTGAAAAATACTTAGAACATCGATCGCATCAAGGTTGCGCTCAAGCATTGATCTTAACTTTTATGACTAAGCATTCGTGTAACTTATAATTAAAGAAATTACAAATAATTCGAAGAACGAAAAAAGATCGACTAAACTATAAGATTTAGATGCTAAAACAAGCATAGTAAATGAAAACAAAAAGTAGCACATAATTGTATTATGTGTCTTATCTCTCACCATAAAGCATTCAAACCAACAAATAATAACGTGCTCTCACATCAAAAATTACAACATAAAACAACAAATTTTAATGTATTTGACAACATAAACTTATTCAGTCTAAGTTCAAATTTAATACTTGAATATTTTCGACAAAGAAGTATCACTATAAAGTCCGTGTACAATAAAAAAAAAAAAATGATGAGTAAATAATTATAAAGCGTGTGGCATATAAAAAGTTTGCTGCATCTGCCGCTCACAACCGATTTTGGCATAGCAAGGGCCATCTAAAGAAGAGCCTATAGTAATAATACATAATCCTAGACTAAAAAAAGTTTTTTGCAGACTAGCGCGCTAGGTCACAACCGATGTTAGTCATCCATCTAAATAGGACAAGGATTTAACTATGTTAACATAAATAATTAGTCATAAGTGTGATATAGGTCATTAAAAAATATATAGAAAATCTCCATATCTTAAATTCAAATATGATTTTGAACTAAGACTAATTCGTTTTAAGATTGTGGTTTTTCCAAAATGAATTATTTTATTAACGGAAAGCCTAAGAATTTTTGAAACCGAAGGTCCGTAAGTTCCGATACTATTCTCTGAGGGGTGTCAAAAGCCTGTTCACGCAAAGCCAGATCCGCGTCTGGGGATGTGGCCCGAGAAGAAAGTCACTACATGGAATGATCTCGCCTTCAAAAATCATAATTCTTGGGTGGAATGTAAAGCAATAGAAATATTGCAATTTTCTTAAAAAGGTTGATCCATGGTTGAAATTCGAAATAAGCACACTAACATGATATGAAATAATTGTCGGGAGTGAAAAGTTTACAAGGTACAAGTATGAGTAGTGTTAGCATATTAGCTCATATTTAACGGTGATTTCGTTTTTGAGCTTTTTTTGGGATGAGTGAAAAGTCGGGGACGATGGATTTATCCTTTTTGGGCATTTTAGGATTAAAGTGCTTCTTGTTCTGTGACCACGAAAAAGTTATAAAAAATAACGAAAGTCCAAGCGTATATAGTTAGTTGGATAAATATAAAAAGTACAAAAAAATGATAAAAAAGGAAAAATATCAAAAATATGTGTGGTAATAAGTAGTAGATTTATAAAAATGGTCCAAACGGGGCTTTTTCAAAACTATTGAATCTTTACTTCCCCTCCGAAGAACACTAGCTACTTTTTGGAGGTAAATAGTCGAGGAGGGATTTGAGATTCTTGGTTTTTCTTAAGTGGTTTTACTTAAAGCATTACGGAGGACACTACAATATTTAGTATGGGGGATTTTGGTATGTGCTTAATTACGCATACCTTTTGCCTATAAAAACGTGCCTAAAATAACCAAAATATAACAAAAATACATTGTATTTGTGTGTTTTGTGATTTATGATTGTGCAGGTAACGGATATTCACTAAAAGACAAAATCAAGTCCAAACATACCAACACCAAAGCCCTGGAATGAAAGGTAGTGAAAAGTCAAAGACAGCAAAAGTCAAAATCAAAGTCAACACCAAAAAGTCAAAGTCAAAGACGAAGCCGAAAACGAAAAAATCTTAAATGGACCAACCCGCACCCATTTAATGGGTTGGGTCAGCCCATTAAGACATCATTTATAAAACTTATAAGTTTTATGGTCCAAAAACCCTTGAAAGTCCAAAACCTATAAACCGGCCCAAATATAAGCCCAATACATACACTTAACAATGTTAACCATACACCCTTAACCCTCTTTTTGCAATCCGGATAGTCCCACGGACTAATAGAGTCCAGACCAAAGGACTAACTGCAAAACACTTAACCATTAACTAGGTAACATACACCCGTTACCCACCCTGTAACTCCAAACCTATTTCCCGTCCGAAGACACGACTCATTAGTGTCTCATTCCACCTCGACCCCCTCAACCACAGACAAAAAACATTCACCCTCCCCACTCTAACCCCACTCTACTAAACTCCATTTCCCCCTATTGGCAATATCTAAAAAACCTATTCGTTAATAAAAGAGGACAAGAGATAAAGGGCTGTGATGATTTTGCTTAGTGAAACATTGACTTATTATTGCTGAGATGAAGCGCTTTTGCTCACTCACACAACTAGCACACCTGCTATCTCACTCACATAACTAGCACATTGAAGACCCAAGACTTTGAAGACTTTTATATAAATAGGGCCCTTGTAAGCCTAAAAAGGCATGTAGTTTTGTCTAGTTTTAATTTTCAGCTTATATTAGTTTAACTTTAGCTTATTGTAATTTTTTAACCTTGTACTCAGATTTAAAGTTTAATGAAAGTTAAGATTTTATGAAAATCTTGCTTTTAAGTTGATGTCATTTGTGTTTTAAAAACGTTTATAAGCTCACAAAAGCTCTTTTTAACTTGTACTTAAGTTGTTTGCTTAAACTATTCAAGCTTTTCCATAGCTTGAAGTGTTTAAGCCTTTTACCAAAAATCACTCAAAAAAAGCTGAAAATGGATGATAAGCCAAACCTGGATGGGCTTATGGGTTTCACTAGCTTGTCTTTGACAAGCTAGAGCTTGTAGATCAGCTTATTTTTGGGGGGGGGGGTTTTTTTTTTTTTTTTTTTTTTGTAAGCTTATTTGCCCTGTTTTGAGCAAGGGCTTTCGTAAGTTTTCTATTTACAAGTTTAGCTTAAAAAATCTGTCTTAGCTTATTTTTGGCTTATTCTGTTTATTGACTGTTTGTATTTGCTTATTGTTGCTTATTTATGTTATTGGATGCTTATGTATGCCTACTTATAGCTTAGATATCACTAGTTCTAGTTTTCATTAAAAACTGTCATTCTAGCTTATTATTGCATAATCTGTGTTAGCTTATTATAGTGCTTATCTGTTGTTGAAAATTGCTTATGATTGCTTATTTCACCTTGTCAACATCTGGTCTTTGCAAAACTTTAGCTTAAATACTCTTAATCAGTTTGAAAATGCTAAAAAGATTGTTTAAAGGGGTGTTTCGTTTAACTGGTTTTATGGGTTAAAGTGGGTAAAAAAAATGTTTTGACACTTGAATCATCTTAGTTTAGCTTGAATTGGTCATAAAACTCAGTTTACCAAAGATTTTAAGGTTTTAAACTCATAATCAAGGTTTTGTGAACTTATGTGTGCAATCTGTAAACTCATAGCTTATTTAATCAGCTTGTATGATTAGGTCTTTGAATCTGGTGTTTTCAAGTGTGATTTGTGTTTATTCATGTGTTAAAACAAGTTTTAAACCAAGTCTTTAAGTCTGCTAGTGTAATTATGTGTTAGTCAAATCATCAAAAGTTAAGTTTTTAGACAAAATACATTATATTTCTGCTATTGTGGCTTATCCTGAATTTCAAAATGCTTTTTGAAAGTTGTTATGTGTTCTTTGAGGTCTAAACTTGATCTATTTGGTGGTCCCAAGTCCATAAGGATCTGTTTGTTAGCTTATTTTTAGGCTTAAAAGTAGGGTTTTAAAAAGTTTGAAAAATTTCTAAGTGTTATTGTTTGTGTGAATCAGCTTATTTTCATTGCTTTTTCATGGCTTATTTGTTGTTCAAAATGTGTGAATTGTGTCCTTATTTTGCTTATAGGGGTATAAGCCTTGTTGTGTGTTTCATTCTCATCCTGGCTTATTCAATAAGCCCCCTTGTTTTGTAGGCATAAAAAATGTGTATTTGAATTTGTTTGTGTTAAAATCTCAGCAAAAAAGTCTAAGGTTTGAAACTGTCTGCTTATCTTATTTGTGCTTAATTCGGGCTTATTTTTAAGTTTTAAAAATTTCGTCTTCATTAAAGTTGTGTGTTTACAGCTTATTTATAAGCTGTGTAAAAAAATTTAGAAAAAAAAGATTTGGGAAGTGGGGATATCAAGGGTAGCAAGTGCTCAAAACCCGATGACCTCCCACCCCAACCAAACCTCCTCGACACACTGCACTACCACTCGCCCTTAAAAGGTGGGGACTTTATTCGGTTATATCCATGCACCGATTATCATTTATACCCATTTCTTGGTCCCATTTTTGCAATAAAAAGTCTTAGCTTTGTTTGGGCTTATAGTCTAGCTTAGCTTATTTGATAAGCTGGCTTATCCAGCTTATTTTTCCTAGGCCCTTTATACCATTTAGGACTTTTATGCAATTTTTTAGATTTTTCCTTAGTTGTTTAATATTTTTAATTAATTTTCTTTTTTGAAATTTTTTAAAAGTCATTTAAAATTAGTAAATTAATTCATAAATTTACAAAAAATAGTTTTTAGTTTTAGAAATAATATTTTGAGGTTTACAAAGTTTAAAATCATTTTCATCATTTTTCGATTTTAAATTTCATTTTTAGCCATTTAATTTAAGTTTAGAAATTAGTTTTAAGTTATAAAAAGTAGTAAAAATAGTTTTCTTAGTTATTATCATATTTTAGACTCTTCTAAAGTAGAAAATCATTTTTTTGAAATTTTTAGGTATTAATTTGTCATTTTCTAAAATTTTAAATAGATTAAATAGGTTTTTAATTCATAAAAAATTATTATTAAAAAGTAAAAAAAAATATAATTCCTTTTTAGAAAATTTTCTTTTATCATTTTAGAGGTTTAGAATCTAAGTTTGCATTTTTAGGGTTAATTTTGATTTAGTTGATAATTTAGACGCGTTTTAAGATTCCCGTTATTTGATTTCTTTGTTTATTGCCTTACTTGTTAGTATTAGCATGCCTCTTTTGTCTTTCCCGTAGAATTAGAAATCAAATCCAATCAAATCTTCTTCTATTCAAACATCAAATATCAAACCGACGTTTGACTCTCAAATTTACACTTCTCGTTGGGAAAAACGACCCGGGAATATCATATACTACTCGGATTTCATTGATTTTCTCTTTTTAAACCTTTTCAAGGGTCACTTGATTTAGTTTGGTTAATATAAGCAGTATTATTATTTATATATACCTAAAGTTTGAAATCAGGGGCTAACTTTGTTAGTCCCTAAGGACTAGCTATGTTAAAGGTTAAAGGGTTATTGGGCTAACGGTGTAATTGTTTTTAGACTAATGGTGTGATTGGTTTAGGGACTAGATATGTAAAAAGTTTAAAAGGGATAATGGGCTTTTGGATGGGCCGGTTTAAAATGGATTTGGACCAGGCTTTTTATAAAAGCTTAAAAGCTAAAGTCTTATAATTGATGATTAATGGGCTGACCCGGCCCATTAACTTGGGTGCGGGTTGGCCCATTTTATATTTCTTCGATATCGGATTCGTCTTTGACTTTTGACTTTGACTTGGTTGACTTTGACTTTTTGACTTTTCACGCTCTTTCTATTCCTGTGCTTGGTTTTGTCCGGTTTGACTTGATTTTTGTCTTTTAGTGAATATCTGATACATACACAGTATATAAAGCAAAACAAGCATATATTTGGCATTTTATGTCCATTTTTGGTTATTTAGGCTCGTTTTTATAGGTAAAAGGCATGTGTAATTAAACACATACCACCTGCCTTTCATGGCATGGGATTAATTAGCTTGCCTTCATCGGCATGTAATGCCTTTTAATGACATGGTTTAGCTTGCCTTCACCGGCATGGAATGCCATTTCATGGCATGGTTTAGGTTACCTTTCATGGCATGGTTTAGAATACCTTTCATGGCATGGGATTAGGCCCACCTTTTGTGGGTTAGATACAGTGTTCTAAAAGGCAGGCTAGGCGTCCGCCTAGGCGCAAAGCGAGCATACACCGCTGCGATTTAGCGCAAATCACTATTAATTACATTAATCATTATGATTTTTACTTTTTTAATAAAGTTTGTAATTATACATTAATGTGGCAATCATTATTTACTTTTTTCTTTTTGTATTTTATTATTAACTATTTTCAATGTCTTATATTGAAAGAACTGGAAACCTTGCTTTTCTCATTGATATCAATCGACAAATATAGTGTTTACAATAAGGATAACTATCACTAGGATATACATTGGGTCCTATGATCTCTCTAACTAACTTATTAACAAACTAAGAGATTTACATGCCTTATATACAATGTTTATCTAACACACCCCCGCAATTGAAGTAGGAGGGGAACGAACACTAAGACTGTTGCGAAAATCTTCAAAAGGTATCCGTGGAAATCCTTTAGCGAAGACATCAGCAATTTGATAGCAAGAAGGAATGTGGAGAACACGAACCTCATCGCGAGCAACTTTTTCTCGTACGAAATGAATATCCATTTCTATTTGTTTGGTGCGTTGATGTTGTACAAGATTACCAGACAAGTAGATAGCACTTACATTGTCACAATATACAAGGGTAGCAGTGGAGATAGGAAAATGCAGCTCAAGTAGAAGATTACGTATCCCACAAGATTCAGATACCATATTTGCAACACTACGGTATTCAGCTTCGACACTTGAACGGGAGAGGGTGGGTTGACGCTTGGAAGACCAAGAGATAAGGTTGTCACCCAAGAAAACCCAATAACCTGATGTATATCGACGAGTATCCGGACATCCCCCCCCAATCGGCATCGGTATAAGATACGCGTTTAGTAACTTTTGAAGGGTAAAGATGCAAACCATACTTAAGAGTGACACAAATGTAATGTAAAATCCTCTTAAGAGCATTCATATGATCGACTTTAGGATCATGCATATGTAAACAAACTTGTTGCACGGCGTAGGAAATATCGGGTCTTGTAAAAGTAAGATATTGTAGAGCCCCTGCGAGACTTCTATAATGAGTAGTTTTTCATATGGAGAACTAGAATAAATGCTCAATTTAGAATTAGTATCAACAAGGGTGGCAACAGGGTTACATGTAGACATGTCTGCACGCTTAAGTATATCATATGCATAAGCCCGTTGAGAAAGAAAAAGACCACCTGCATGTCTTGTAATAGAAATTCCCCAAAAAAATAACTCAATGGTCCGAGGTCTGTCATAGCAAATTCATTAGCAAGAAGAGACATGATGTGTTGTCGTAGATGTTAAGATAATGATGTGAGAATTATGTCATCAACATACAATAAAATATAAGCTAATACACCACCATGATGTTAAATAAATAATGAATGGTCACACTTGCTATGTATAAAACCAATACTAGAAACAAAATCAACGAACCGTTGATACCAAGCTTGCGAAGCTTGTTTAAGGCCGTAAAGGAATTTCTTAAGCAAGCACACATGATCCGGATAACGTGGATCCTGAAATCCCATAGGTTGATGCATATAAACTATTTCATGTAAAGAACTATGCTAAATGCATTTTTAACATCCAATTGATGTATAGGCCAAGAGTGGGATAATGCAAGAGAAAGAACCGTGCGTATCATGGCTGGTTTAACAACCGGACTAAATGTTTCATCACAATCCACACCGAGTTGTTGAGATCTACTGTCACCAACAAGACGTGCTTTATACCTTTCAAAAGAACCATCATATTTCTTCTTATGACAAAAAACCCACATGGAACGAATTACATTTATGTCTGGAGTGTGAGGTACAAGTTCCCATGTCTTATTTTGAATGAGAGCATGAAACTCATCGGACATTGCATTATTCCAGTTTGGGTCGAACAAAGCATCTTTTAGGTTTTTAGGAAGAGGAGACTGAGTAACAGTGGTGGAAAGACTAAAAGAGGTCTTTATTTTACTAATACCATGCATACTATGAGTTGTAATAGTGTGAGTTGGAGGTGGTCGAGACATGGCCTGAACCCAAGAAACCCGAGGGACAGTAGGTCGAGGAGAGGATAAGAGGGAAAATTGAGATGTAGATGGTGATGTACGAGGCCCAGATGCAACGTACTGAGAGGGAGAGGGAGGTGCAGTGGATAGTGTAGTAGTAGACCGAACATGGGAAGATGGGGGTGAGGTGTGGGCTATTTGGAATTTTGGTTGGTAAGCTGTTCGTGGTCTATCGGATGAGGAAGGCGGGCTATTTAGTAAGCTATGGTTGCTGGAAATAAGATGGTTAGAAGGTGGAATATATGTGGTGATGGTTGGAGGAAAGTGAGCAGTAAGATATGGACTTATATTGTCATGGAGAAAGGTATATGAGGAAGGTGTAGGAGTGTGAATGGTAGCAAAAGGGAATTTAGTTTCATCAAAAAGAACATGTCACGAGATTATAATTTTATTAGTTGATAAATCAAGACATTTATATACGCGATGGCTTGGTGGATAGCCTAAGAAGACACATGGGGTAGATCGTGGCTAAAGTTTGTTGATGGTAGTCGAAGGTAATAACGGGTAAGAAAGGCAACCAAAAACCCGTAAATGATTATAACTAGGATTACAATTATAAAGCATTTTAATGGGTGAGTTGTTAGAGAGTAATTTTCTAGGAAGAATATTCAAGAGATAGGTTGCCTTTTCGAGAGCGTGATGCCAAAAGGTGGGTGGCATGGAAGAATGAACAACAATAGTACGAATGATGTTGTTGATGGCACGAATTGTTCTTTCGGCTTTACCATTTTGAGATGAAGTATGTGGACAAGAGAAGCAAAAAACCATGCCATTGTGGTAACAAAAACATTTGAAAGAGTCATTGTTGTACTCTTAACCATTGTCACATTGAAAGCATTTAATAGTTTTATCAAATTGATTTCTAATAAAAGTACTAAAAGATATAAACATGGAGTAAACCTGTGATTTGTTTCCAGTAGGAAAAGTCCACAAAAAATGGTATAATCATCTAAAAACAAGACATAGTACTTGTGTCCCGCGGATATAAATAGGCGAGGTCCACACATCGCTATGTACAATGTCAAATGGCATAGTAGTACAAGTAGTAGATTTTAATATGCTTCCCAAAAACATAAGGTTCACAAAGTAAAGATGAAGAAGTGCGTTGATGACATCAAATAACGTCACTTTTATAACATCATTTATTCCATATAAATTATCCATTTTGTATAATTATTGCGAGAATTGGTACTTAATCGTTTATATTTGAGAATTGCAGTAATTATGGAGTACTTTGTGAAGATTAGCTAAAAGGCACGCATTCTGGAGCTTAAACAAAGAAATCTAAAGAATATTTTTCTAACATTCTATACGCCGTATCCATCAAGGAAGATATGGCGTATCTGTGCCTGCACTTTACAAGAAACCACGAAGAACTAAAGACCTATATGCCATATCCAGAATACCTCTATACGCCGTATTTTATTTCGAGTAATTAAATATCCTGGAAGATATTGAACGTGGTACCTACTCCGAGAAACCCTCAATACGCCGTATTGACCTCAACCAATACGACGTATCAAAGAAATTCCAGACACTATAAAAATAAAACCTAAAAATGAGTTTTAGGTGTGCTTGATCATATTTTCAATACCATAACCACAAAAGTCGATTTTCAAAAGACAAGAAGAGCAGAAGAGGTCAAGCAAAACTTCTAATTCCATAGGAAACACCTTGTAATCACCTATACTCTTATAATTGTTCTATTTTTGGTATCATTCATTTAACTCGGTTAGTTTACCTTGGTTGATTGATTATTCTTGTATTAATTACAATGGTTAAGGGCTAATACCATTGGGTATTAGCCATGATTATGAAGATTTAAATGTTTGGTTTATTTATATCAATTGCTTAATTTATCGTTGGTTGTTGATTATATTTATCAATTCATACTTGTTTATGTGCTTAAGTATGCGACCTATCATTCAACTAGATCTAGGAATGCAAAATATCTAGTTAGCTAGATGTTGGGATGGCTCTCCATATCTGCAATTTATATATCTAAAGTAATATGATCACACATATTAACCTATCTTTACCATTGGTTTATGTGAACAAGTTGGACTAGCAGGTGATCTGGGATCAACAAATAACGTACTGATTCCTTTGGTAAAGACTCGGACAGTGGACTACTAGTATATAAAGAGCTGTTAAGTAGTAAGTAGGTAAAGTCTCCATGAGCTAGGGTTTAATAAGATCACCATTATTAATCTCCTAAGATAGATTATAATAAGCAAATAGGATGCTTTATGCGGATGCGTTTAATTGTGACATAATTCTATGTGTCTAGGTTTTAGGAAGAAGTACCGCCTAAATCTTGGAATGATATGCCGCCTCGAAATAAGCACTCATTGCACTAAAATAAACAAACCTGCGTTTTAATTGGATTAATCATGGTTAATACAGTTTTTGTCAGTAACCCAAAAATATCACTTCACTTCATATTGAATAAAAGAATTAAGCTATGAGATGATGAAAGAAATTGTAGAGAGAGAAACAAGAGAGAGAAATGAAAGAGAATAGTTGATTTAACTATGTGAAAATACAAAGAGAACCAACACCCTCTCCATCCTTAGAGAGGGGTATTTATAGTTAAACCAAGAGGCTTACATGCCTTTGGTATTTCTATAGGCCAGGCTTGGGATTACTTGGGCTTACGCCCGATACTTATGACCGACTAGCTTACATAAACAAGCCCGTTTACCCATTCTAGCCTATTACAACGTTACATAATTAAATGACCGAGACTTAATATTCTCAATGAACGAACTTCCTTGTTCGACTCAATATTTAAGGCTAACAATCTCCCCCGAAGTGAGTTCAATATGACACTCCTTTGTTAGATCAATGAGATTGCTTTTGTCATTAAGCTCTTGTGATCTTTGTCTTTGTCTACGTTGTAGGCTTGTTCCTTCATGCTTTGCGATATTTGATCTTGAGCCTTTGTTGTTGTCTTTCGACTTTGTCTTTTCATCCGAGATCTTTAAATCTTTATCCTTCAGTCTTGATCGTCTTTGCCGCCTTGCGATCTTGTGTCTTGACCAACATGCTCATACTTTGAATCATCTAGAAAGCTTGCTAACAATCTCCATTGATAGACTTGATAATTGAAGGAAGATCTTGTATATCAGAGTTTACGGAAGTCTTTGTCTTTGAGTTTGAGCTTTCTTGATTCTTGAATCTTGATGCTTATAGTATGTCTTTGTAGTTTGAGCATGAGCATGTGGTAATGAATCCGACTTCAGCTGGAATGAGGCATCTCCATCTCCATCTTTATATGAATCCTGAAATAAAACAGTTAGCAATAAAGCGTGTGGACGAATATGGCTTTGTCATTCGTCCAGATTTGGTTAGATTAACCTCCGGTTACCTCTGGTTCCATGAGGACCAACCTGTGATCAAGTAGATTCAATTTAGAAGAATCTCCTTGTCCAGGATTTCTATCTCCTTAAGGTTTAGATCCTCCAACACAGATCTATTAGCTTTCACCATGCTAGCTTGTTTCTCATATCGGAAATGTCTCTAAGCGGACCCCAATAATCAACCGATATTGAGTGGAATCGATATTACTGTCTTACCGATTGAGTCATCAATTCATTTTCTGGACAAAGTTTCGATTACATGGGAATGCACCATCGTTTCTTTCCAGTTTGACACAAGTTTGATTCATATAGAATCGCACAAGTCACCTACCGAGAACTTGTTTGTTGTTGGCTCAATTAAGATTTCCATCTTCACAGTGAATACTTAAGTATCACTCGAATATTCTAGCAAAAATCACAAGGATAATGCGTAGGACTCTTGTTAATAGTTTGTGAACTTTTTAGTGTTTAACAAGTGTTTGTAATGGAGTGTGTCCTATTGAGATTTATTTTATTTGGATTATTGGCTCTAGACCGATTGTGCGTTTTAGTTTTAGTACTCGAAGGCTGGAGCACGGCTTGCCCTACCTATTCAATATCAATTAACTCGAAGTGAGAAGTCAATAGATAAGTCGTTGTGTATCTCCATGACAAAATGAGACAAGTTTATTGTTGAGAGAACTCAAAGGCTAGGAAGGGTTGTGCATTGCATCACTGGGTCCATGATCTCGTCTTCAATATAAGAATTCATCTTTGTGAAAACTGATAGATTATGTATTGACCCAGTTTTTGCCTTAGGTGTAGGGAGGGCTTCTTTTTTTCACCCTTTATCCATACATTTCTTTTTAATTCTTCAACCCCTTCAATGCTTACCAAGACATCATTACTAACACCTTGTTGTGATTGTTCCAGTGTTAGCTCAATCTTAGTCGGCATTTTTCCCTTATACTCATTCATCTCCAATCATACCTAAGGACTTCTATTTATAACTATGGTGTGTCCATTGGGTTAGATCCCTCCGGTTCTGGTTGGATTATGGGGGACTAATTACCTACTCTAACCACCTTATGACTTCAGAATCGTCAAGAACTTAAATAGGTTGTTGGGTATAGATTGCAACCATTTAAAAACTTTTCGAAGAATTATAAAACCGTACTTTGAGTCGTTTAGATCACTTATTATTTTCAAGATCACATTTTAATTACATTTCTCCCCTTATTTTAAATACTAATTCACTTAGTTTTTGAAATACCAGGTGATTAAAATTTGACTTGAAAATTCTGTGGGGAGAAAATTGTTACAGCATGAGTTATGTGGAACTGTTTCTTCTTGCTCCCCCTCAATTTCACACATATGACACCAATTGAGAGAATAGGATTATGACTTTGTAAATTCCATGTGAATTGAGTTGAGCTTATTGTATATGTTTTAACATAATGAGTGTTTAAATATTATTAACATTTTAACATTTTTTCATTTGTTTAAACATTTTTTTTTGAATGTTTTAGACACACAAAATAGACATGTGAGTATGTGCCTAAACGCATTAAAACTTGGTTTTAAACGCCCCCCCTTAAAAATTGATTCACTTATAAAAATGATTAGACTTTTGAAAGATGCATGAGGAGGGAGTGTCGAACACATAATTTTGAAAGATTTTAAAGAACCTTTTGAGAAATTCTTGAAAAATTGTGTTCAACGTGTTTTGTAAAACCATTGTTACTTGAGCTCGAAAGACTTTGAATGTCTTTTGAATTGACATTTTGTGTCGGTCATAGTTCGAGAAGTTGTTATCTTCTTGTTGTGAGGATAAATATACATGATTGCACACTTTCCTTTATTTGAGGACCGGGTTGTTATCTGTCATTTAATAACAAGCCATTAAGAAAAATTAGAAATGACATGTTTTGAAAGCATTTGAAACTCTTGCTCAAACTTCATTTACACGCCCGTGTCGATTTTAATCAACATTTCTAGGTACGTAAACGTTATCGATTCCAGAAACATGATCGAGAAGATTCTTTTTGGAATTTTAAGTTTTTCTGATTTGTATTTTCTTTTTGACGATTTTATATTTTTTGTTTTTCTTTTTGAAATTTTCTATTTTTGTATTTTCTTTTTCAAAAATATTTCCTAAAATAATTAAAAATGGAATGTTTATACATAGAAGATGATGATAAAATATTTATATTAAAAGAACCCTTTGAGGAGATGGGTTCACAAGCCATTGAAGTACCTGCACTCAAAGATGAAGAGTTTGCACAAATAACAGTTTTAGGATTATGTGTTTTCATTCCTAATGGTGAAGCACTATCATTCGTGTTGTAGCGGGTTTCAACTGATTTTATAATGGGAATCCACTTAAGACCAACTTGAGTACAGATTCTATCCGTTGGTTTCCATGTAAGACCAGATCTAGGAGGCGTTGTTTTCAAATACACATTAGAGGACTTATTTGGAGAAAACCTTTTTCCTATGGGGATCTTTCTACCATGATTCTTAGAGTCACATTTCTTTTCTACGAGTATATATCTCTTTGTTTTCTTATGGGATTATGCATCCTTTTTCTATGCAGAGGCACGGGAATTCACCTTTGAGAGGTATTTTAAGATGCACTCATCGTGATTTGCACTGTAATGCACTTTTTGCATGTAAGACATGCCAAGTCTTTTGTCTTCAAGAAAGGCTTTTGATTCCTAGTTGGTTCTGCTGTGTTAACATTTCTATTCGATACACGACTACTCATGGATGGTGGCTAATTCCTAGGTTGTTGATTAAAGTTCCTAGGTTTCAGTTTGTTACCATTAGCAGTGTTTGGTAATCTAACAGATTGTTGCACACTAGATTTGGTATTCAAGGCTTTATCTTTCTGAAGTTGTGCCTTTTTCTTAGCTTCCTTTAGGTAGTGGTTATGAACCATGTCATTTGAGCCTACAGATTCCCTTGGTGACTGAAATGACACATGCTTTGGACTATTCCTAGAAGGGTCAGGTGCATTCACATCATGAGGCTTAGCAAAAGACGATTTCCTAACTTGAGGCCAAGAATATGGAGTGACTGGTTTTGTCAAATCATGCGACACACCAACTTGGGAGGCAATCCTATGTCTTGGCAATTGGTATCGTTCAGATTTATACGCAGTTAGTTGTCTTACCACTGGTTGATTTATGATTGGTTGCAAAGGCGGTTTCCCCAAGATTGATTGTTTTTCAAAATTAGTGTCCACACCCTTTCCTTTGTTCTTCTCAATGAGTTTCTTTAACTCACTTATGGCAATGTTCTTGTCTTGCAATTGAGCTTTCAAATCTTGTATTTCAAAATATTGTTCACGTTCTTTCAGAAATACATTTGACGCTTTTTCTTTGTAAACTGTGTCATTTTGCATTTGTTCTTGACATTGTTGTAAAGCAAGTTCAAGAGAAATCGAGTGTTTTTCTAATTTAGCAAAACTTCGTAAAAGCTCATTATAAACTTCTTTACTAACAGTTTCAGTTTGTTTCGAAAGCTTTTGTGCAAGACATTCACATTCTTTCACTTTATGAACATATAAGCATTGCAATTCAGCATGAGCATCTAAATCAGATAACGAATGCAAATAAGAACACATAACATCATTAGACACACATTCTTGCAAAAGTATATCATACATGTTTGAAAATTCTGCTTTATCAGATTCAAGTTCGTCAATTTCTTTTTTAAGGGATTCAACGTACTTTAAATCAGCATGCATTTCTTGCTTAAGTTCATGAACAAATGCGAAACTATCATTCTGTGTCTTTAGGGCAAGAGGCATCAAACATGTCTTAATTAGGATTTCCATATCATGAGCAGTTGGTGCACGAAAATGGTCTTTTGAATGTTTCACCCAAGCTTGATCGACAAGTTCTCTAAAATGATTTATGTTATTTGTCATGACATTATATGCTTGTCTACTTTTGCTTATTGATTTAGAAACAGGTAAGAAATTGATGTTTTCGAAAATATTTGGTTTAGTTTTCACAAAATATTTTCTCCACATTTTATTCCTTACTTCATTTGCATGTGCTAACTGTACGTGATATTCCTGTGTTGGGGGCTTGAAAATTTCGTAAAGATGATTTAGTTTTGTGTAGTCATAAGGTCACACTAAGTGTTTATTCAATTTTGACCGACTCTCTCTTTCAAGAGTCAGAGTCTCTTCTCTATCGGGGGCGAGTCTGTTTGCAGGATCATATTGGTCATGTGGGATCTCATACAAACATGGTTTCTCAAATTGAGCCTTTTTGAGGTTCATTGGATTTGTAAAGGTAGGTCTACCTTTTAATGTTGGGCCTTTGGGAGCTAACATATGAATGGTTTGAATTGATTGATTTCTTTTGAAAACAATTTCATTCAAAAACTTTAATTGCTTTTTCATTGAAATCATTTTGTCAATGTCTTTTTCTTCCTTAAGTTTCAAATCCGTTATAACCTTTGTTTTCTCTTTGACAAGACCTTCGTAATGTGACTTTGTTAAAAGACTCTGTTTGACTAACTCATCGTGTTTCTCTTTGACAACTGAAATTTCGCAGGGTTTAAGTTTTAACCCTTCTTTTATGTCAATGTCTTTTTGAGCTAATAGTCCTAGAGTTTCATTTAAATTATGTTCAAGTTTCTCATACTCAACTGTACGGTCATTTAAGGTCTTGTACCTCTCATAGTCAACTGTACTATCCCGAATACTATTAGACTCCCCTAGAGTTCTACTAGTCTCCGCAAGAATAGATTTGCACTCTTTCAACTCATGAGCAAGTGATATGTTTGCTTTCTTTAATTGCTTTTGAATCTTTTTATTTTCTTCAACATCAAGTTTTAAATTTGCAATTAAATTAGCAAGCGCAACACGCTCATCATCACATTCTACAGCATTTTGGTCAGTCTGAATTTCATTATCACACATATTTGGTGAATCAGGAATGACATTACTATCAACCTTTTCCACTACACATGTGTTAATAATGGATTCAGGTTGCTCAGAATGCTAAGTTTCAACAACAAACACACTATATTCAACAGTATGTGGTACCTCAACCATTGGTTCTATGTCATAGGAAGGTCTGATATCCGTATCATCCCCAGAAGTGCTTTTGTCATTGCATTCATTCCTTGACCTGCTGCTCTCATCTCCAGATGTGATGTTTTGATTCTCTAAACCTTGATCATTCCCTTTGTTTGATACAATCCGACTGCAGTCTTTGTCTCCCGAATTAGCATCCGATGCTTTAACCTCTTGAACCTTACACTCTTGAATCTGCAACTTTCTTTCATTCAATCTTTTCAACTCATCATGAATCTCTTGTTCATGACTTGCTCTTTTAACAATACATTGCACAATGGATTTCATGTTTTGAATGATTGTTTCCTTGAATGTTTGAGCTTCCATTTGAGTGTTATCTTTGAAGTTCTTTCTTACTTCTCGATCATATGAAGCAGAACCTGAATAAGGATCGAAAGTTTTTAACACGTCAAAGTGTATGAACTTGTTAAACTGCACTTTGATCACACTTAGAGCAGACTTGGAATCCTTCTCGTGAAGTATTTCATTGTTGAGTTGCTTTTCTAAGTTACTCATGTTTTGAGATAACTCATACTTGAAAGTTCTGACATCAGTATGAAAGAGGTGTGCAAACGCTTGTTGGAACGATGGACAATTAGTGAAAGTACGCCTTTCGAGACATTGAGTGGTTGTTTTAAGTGCATTGAATTTGTTCAGGAAGTTCTCTTTCAAAATCTTTGCTTGCTTTTGCAGTTGTTGTATCTCTTGTTCATCTAAATCCGAACACGAAGATAAAGTATCTTTCGTTTCCATTGTAACGTGAATTATGAAGTGAAAATGATTTTTAGGATATTAAGTAGATGTGTTGTGATTGAAGTTGTGGTAAAATGAATACAATTAATGTCCACAGGATTTTACAAGTCTATGATTTAAACCGATAAAAAGTTTAACGGGATTTTACAAAATTAATAGAAAACCATGAATGAATAATTGATTTGAGATTAAGGTTTGTTTGTTGTAAGATTAGTGTCTTTTAAGTCCTTGATTGTTATTGTGGTTCATGGTTTGTGAAGGTTAATTAATTGTCGTTTAAAGTCCAAAGTCCGTTTTGTCCAAAATTAACTTTACCAAAAATGGCCTTTTACCGAAAATAGATTACCGAAAATGGTTCAATGTAAAATGAAATTCGATATTTAGATCAGTAGGTCAAACCGCTAGGATAAACTTGACAAACCGCTACCTAAGATTTTAGTAAACCGCTGCCTAACCACAGTAGCAAACCGTTGCCATTTCAAATGATCAAACCGCTACGAAGTATTGTAAACCGCTACCTTGTGAAGAATGACAAACTGATACGTTTACAATATCAAACCGCTACGTAAAATCTTATCAAATCACTACCATATGAAATGGGCAAACCACTACCTATTAAAATTGGTAAACCGCTACTAAATACATATGACAAACCGCTGTCTTGTGCAATAGCAAACCGATGGTACCAGTTTTACTCAAATCGCTATGAACCACAAATGACAAACAGCTACCAAGGATTAAAATGGACAGAGTGACTGACTAGCGTATTCTTACTCCTTTTTATATATAAATAAATATAAATATATAACAAAGATCAAAATCCACAAAATCAATGAAACCGGAAGTAGTATAGAGTATTTCCGGGTCGTTATGTCCCAACGAGGCTTGAATGGAAAATCGAATGACGAATTGATAATCGATGTTTGAATATGACAAGGATATGATTGGGCACTAAAACTAATAAGCAAATGCACAAAAAGATAAGCAAGGAAAATAAGCTAGAGCAGGCATAAAGGCTAGGAATGGTAAAAACACTTAAACCTTTTATACTAAGACACAAATAAGCTCAAATAAGCTTAAGACAAACCAAATAAGCTAGACTAACTCTAAATAAGCAAATTCAGCAAGCAATTAAACTAAGTTAAGCAGGAGAAACTCAGCAGTACTAACAACAGTACTAACAGTATTAACTATCAGTACTAACTTGGAGTTAGTACTGCTAGCTTTGAGTTAGTACTGCTAGCTTTAACAAAACACAATGAAACAAGAAATAAGCAAATAGGCTAAAACAGATATTTAACTACCCCTAATAAGCACTCAGGCATAAGAATAAGCAACTAGAATAAACTAAAATGGCAAATAAGCTAAAAAGCTACAAACTGATAAACTATTAAAATTGCTTTGAAAAGGCGAATAAGCTTAAATAAGCTCTACTAAAGACAGTAAACGAAAATGGGCTTAATCTACTCTAAAAAGCTAAGGAAATCTTAAATAAGCAGAAATAATAAGCTAATAAGCAATAATGAACCAACAGTACTAACAGTTTTAACTACCAGTACTAACTTGGAGTTAGTACTGCTAGCTTTGAGTTAGTACTGCTAGCTTTAAAAATCCCAAAATAGAACCAGCAGTACTAACTATGGGTTAGTACTGCTTGTTCCAAACACCCCTTAAAGTTTTCAAAAATCATTTTTCTTTTTATTTTAAGCTGATTTGGCAGCGGAAAAATCATGAGTGTCATGAGGAAACCTGGAGAATGTGTCATGAAGAATAGGAAATAAACATGTAAAATATGGTAACGTGAAGTCACAGATGTCATGAGATATCATTTATAAACATAAATAATAAGGAATGCACACGAGCTCATATAATCATACATGTCAAAATATAAAAATGGTCGTGAAATACAGTGCATAATAAAGAGGGGCTGCCTCAACATGTAAGAGAGGCGGTGACACTCTTATAATAATATGGGTGAGGGGGGATCATCTCCAAGTGATGGGATGCAGAGCACACACCAACAATCACCATAACGTGTAAACATGTAAATATAAAAAAAACTAGGATGCACCCATACGCCCCTGAATAATAATGGCCAAACATGAAATATAATCTGGTAACATGAAAAGGGACGCCACGTGAAATCACTCTCAACGCGAAAGAGTCGTGACACAGGTGCCTCATTTTGTCACGTTCATGGACCTCCATTACTAAGTTGTTTAAGTCACGTAAATCAGGGTCATGCGTATATATAGCTCTTGCAATAGAAAATAAGTCCTTTGAAATAAAACATGTAAATGAAACAGTGGCAAAATACATAAAAATGGGAAAACATAGGCCAGTTTATCTTTTTTCTTAATAGTTCTGGGGATGAATCAATGAAAAGAAAGAATGTCCTACTGAAAGGACGGAATATCCGTACCTTATGACCCAGCAGTAACGGAAAGAGTTTAGGTTTTGAAAAATAAATGAAGATGGAAAGCTACTCCTGCTTAATGCGATCTACATTTAAGGACATATCTAAGTTACTTTTATCATGATTAAGGTAACTTTCCATTTTTAGCACTTTCTATTTTTTAGCAACTTCATTATTTTTAGTAACTCTTATTTTTTAGTGAACTTTCTAGTAATTAAGCATGATTCCTTGATTAGTACGTTCCATGATTAACATATTCCATGATTAATTATATTTCATGATTAGTATTCATGTTATATTGTGTACTTTCCAAAAATACAGCTTCTAATTATGAGTATGTTTACCAACAAGACTTTCCCTTAATTAACTTTCCCATAATGATAACTTTCCTGATTTAATAAGTTTCCACATTAACTTCCAAAATAGACTTTCTAAAATAGCAGTTTCTAATAAATAGCATGTTTCTATAAATAGCAGTTTTCCTAAATTTAGCAGGTTCTATACTTACAGGTTTCTATAAATAGCAGGTTTCTATAAATAGCAAGTTTCTATAAATAGTAAGTTTCCATAAATAGCATGTTTCTATAATTAGCAGGTTTCTATTTCTGTATTTACAATCCAAATCCTTGATCTTACATAATTTTACGGTTCCGTTAATTTATATAACATGAAAGTCTTTAAGCTTTTCATTCAAGTCTCTTTTAATTTATTTAACATGTACGAAAATGATTTAATGTCGTGATAATACAACTCGTAATTAAACCACTAATTGGGCCGAACCCCATGTGGACCGGACCCTTATGGGTCGAACATGATATAGGCCCGAAACAAATTGGCCGCGTGGACTTTGGGCCGGTTAGCCCATACTAATTTACCCATAAGCCCGAAAACAATTTAGCTCATAAGCCCACACATTAAGCCGAACCACCTTAAGCCATAAGCCCATATATAAGCCGAAAGTCATTTAAGCCATAAGCCCATATATAAGCCGAAAATCATTTAAGCCATAATCCCATATATAAGCCGAAAATCTTTTAATATTATAAGCCCTTATGTAAACCGAGCCCTTGTTACACAAAAAAAAAAAAAGAAAAAAAAAAAAGAGAAGGTATGCCGAGCCCCATAGGGTCTCGGCTTGGTTCTCTTGGTCTTAGGTCACTCGACAGGGTCATGGTAAAAACATAGATATGCCGAGTACCCATTGGGTCTCGGCTTGGTCTTGGCTCGATCAAAACCCAACGAAACACAACCCCCATCATCAAGACATGTAGGCCGAGTACCCATTGGGGTCTCGGCTTGGCTCTATGACCGAACAACGCACGCGACATGTCACAAAAAAAATGCATATATGCCGAGTACCCATGGGGTCTCGGCTTGGGTTTCTTTGGCCTAAGGTCGCTCGAAAATAAATCCCCAAAACCACATAAGTGCCGAGTACCCTAGAGGTACTCGGCTTGTGTTTCATTCGACCCGCGAACCACACAACCCAACTCATGAATCGATTTAAATTATTTTCATATCATAGCTTCATTCTTATTATTTCTTAAGGTTTATTTTCATGCATGCATAATATTTCAGAAAAGAGATAGAAAGGTTTTCATGGTTTACCGATTACAGGAATAGATCGAGGATGGAATAGAGATAGAAAACACAATGATTCCACGAACCAAGATCAAACTTGTTCCTCCTTCCTTGTGGGTGCCGCCGGTTTGTAGAATGGGTTAGGGTTTCTTATTTTGAATTCTTGTAACAATAAATGAGATAAAATCTAGTTCCCTGGAATTAATAGATAGGGACATGGGCTTGGGCCTTTAAAATTGGACTTGGGCCTTTTCTTTTCTTGTGCATTGCCGAAATCTCCATGAGCCCAAAAGAAGTTTGTAGTTTTATTTTTATGTCATATTTCGTACCTTCGTGTGTTCATGATTCGTAGATTTTAATTTTGTGCGTTAACTTGTCATGATATTAGATTCATAAGTTTTCTTGTCGTGATTTTATTGTTTACTAAATTTTTAAATTTTATGGTAATCTCATGTGGGTTTTACAACTCTTCCCCTCTTAAAAGAATAATTCGTCCTCGAATTAGAAACATGATACGACTGAAAAGAACATACCAGATCATGGAAGAAAATGAGGATAGGAAGTCCGTATAGACTCCTCGGTTTCCCAAGTGGCTTCCCGTTCAGGATGATTCCTCCAAAGGATTTTAACGAAAGGAATAGTCTTTTTCCTCATGACTCTGACTTGACGGTCTAGAATAGACTCAGGTTCTTCCGTGTAAGATAAATCTTCACGGATCTGACCAAATGGATACGAGACAACGTGGAGATGATGATACTTGTAACCTCTGAGTAAAGATACGTGAAATACGTTGTGAACATGAGAGAGTTGGGGAGGTAACGCCAAACGATAAGAAACCTCACCCACGCGTTCAAGAATTTCAAATGGTCCTATAAAACGAGGACTAAGCTTGCCCTTAATACCAAAACGCCTGACTCCACGTGTAGGTGATACTTTCAAGAATACATGTTCGCAAGATCAAACTTGTTCCTCCTTCCTTGTGGTTGCCGCCGGTTTGTAGAATGGGTTAGGGTTTCTTATTTTGATTTTTTTGTAACCAATTAAATGAGATAAAACCTAGTTTCTTGTAGTTATAATTAGGACCTTGGGCTTGGGCTTTTAAAAAAAATAAACATGGGCCTTTTCTTTTCTTGTGTCTTGCCGAAATGTTCATAAGCCCAAAAGAAATTGTTTAGTTTTTATTTTCACATCGTATTTTGTATCTTCGTGTGTTCATGATTCGTAGATTTTAATTTCATGTGATAACTTGTCGTGATATTAAATTCATAGGTTTTCTTGTCGTGATTTTATTGTTTATTAAAATTTTAAATTTCATGGTATTTTCATGTGGGTTTTACAACTCTTCCCCTCTTAAAAGAATAATTCGTCCTCGAATTAGAAACATGATACGACTGAAAAAGAACATACCAGATCATGGAAGAAAATGAGGATAGGAAGTCCGTATAGACTCCTCGGTTTCCCAAGTGGCTTCCCGCTCAGGATGATTCCTCCAAAGGATTTTAACGAAAGGAATAGTCTTTTTCCTCATGACTCTGACTTGACGGTCTAGATTAGACTCAGGCTCTTCCGTGTAAGATAAATCTTCACGGATCTGACCAAATGGATAAGAGACAACGTGGAGTGTCGGATACTTGTAACTTGAGGTCTAACAAGATACATGAAATACGTTGTGAAAATGAGCGGAGAGAGTTTGGGGAGAGGTAACGCCAACGATAAAAGAAACCTCATCCCACGCGTTTTCAAGAATTTCAGATGGTCCTATTAAAACGAGGACTTAAGCTTGCCCTTCCTTAATACCAAATAGCCTGACTCCACTGTAGGTGATACTTTAAGAATTACATGTGTCACATCGGCTATGTGAAATTCTACAATTGCGATGTTATCGGCCTAACTCTTACTTTTTTTATTTTTTTGACGTGTCTGAGCTTCTTTAAGCTTTTTCTCCTGGCGACAGCGACCTTCTCAGTGGTAACACATCAATCATCTCTGGGCCTCAAGAACCAGTCACAACTTGATCCTCAAACAGATAGGCAGCACGGCATTTCATACGTAACAGCTCCAAAGGGTGAGCGCACTTGACACTTGCATGCAACTGTTATTATACGGCGTACTCAACAACAGTGTAGTCGTCCAATTTCCTGTCCATTCTAATGCACATGAACGTAACATGTCCTCCAGGTTATGCAATCGTACGTTCGACTGTCCGTTCTGGTCTCTGGATGAAAAGCCGTACTGAACTTGAGCCTGGTTCCCCAAGCGTTCTGTAAACCTTTCCAGAAACGAGACGTGAAACGTGGATCTCTATCGGATACGATTGCTGATGGAGTACCGTGTAGTCGCACGATTTCTTGCTGAAACATCTCTGCCAATCTACTGATGGAAAAATCCTTACGAATAGGAAGAAAATGCGCTGTCTTGGTCAAACGATCCACGACAACCCAGATAGCGTCGTGCTTCCTCTGAGTCCGTGGTACTTCAGCACCTCAGTTGATACTTCAGCACCATGAGCTTCCAATTGAGAAAGTAACTGTTGAAATCTGTCATATCCCACTTGAGATGCAAGCAGGTTTTGCATGTATGGATAACATTTCTTGATTATAAGCCTTCTACTAGTTTATCAAAAGGTAGTTATAAGGGCTATTTTCAGAAGTGTTTTGAAGTACATGACGGACACTTGTAGTAAAAATAAAATTTGTTCCTCCATAGTTTTGGGAGTTAGATACTTACTAGGGCCCTCGTTGGGTTGATCAAATGTTTCCGTGGCCGTGTTAGGAATTTAGTTTTTAGTGAAGTGATGATTGGGTATTTTTACACCATATATATAATATATAATTAAATATAAAATATATATAATCTAAAAACAACAATCAATGATACCAAGAAGTAGTATACAGTGTTCCCGAGTCGTTTATCCCCAACGAGGCTGGAATGGAAGATCGGTACAGTCGAAGATTTGAGTTTGAATGAAGGAATTGATTTAGGAGAGTAAAAAAGTCAAATTAAACAATAACAAATAAAAATGTTTAAGAAAAACCTAAAAATTATGAATTTAAGCTAAAAAACGAAAGCACGAATCCCG
>BQNB010053640.1:0-39913 GCA_026074375.1 Tanacetum coccineum
AGCAAATTTAAGCAGAAATAAGCACAATACAAACAAAGATAAGCACTAAGATAAGCAAATAAGCAATAAGCAAGTAAAAGGCAATTTAAGACAGATTAAGGTAAAAACTTAAATAAATGACATCAAGACAACAAATAAAGACAAATAAGCATAAATTAACATAAATAAGTAAGATAAGCAAGAAGTAAGCAGAAATAAGCACATGAACAGTAAAATGCCGAAAATGTAAAAAATGAAACTCACAAGTGTCCAAAGCTTTTGAGAATGATTTAAGTACCCAAATCAATCCAAAACCAACCTATGTGCTTCCCATGAAGCTCTAAACCATGTCCATCCAAGATTTACCATGCTCCATGCTCTTTGATAGATTTTTGATTTTTTTTGTGATTTTTTTGGATTTTAAAACAGAATTTGAAAACAAGAGTTTATATAAGCTTCCAATGAATTAAAAGCTTATACAAAAGATTAAAACAGTATTTAAGAGACAAGTAATGTAAATGACAATAATTAAAGGAAACTTGAAAATTTTATTAACTTAATAAAAATTACAATACTTGAAATTTAAGTGACAGTAATTAAAATGACATGAAAAGTAAATTGCAATATTAAAATGGTACAAATTTTGTTAATACAATACTGGACTTAACAAATTTGACAAAAGACTATGAACTATACTAGTCCTATATATACTAAAAGTTCTAATCATCAAGTCTTCTTGTGTGCTTTCTCTGTGAGTGAGTGAGCACTTGGTGTGTTTCTTGTGTGAGTAGAAGCCAAAAGCTTATCCTGGCCATTCATTTTTCTTTGAGCCAAAGGCCTATGATCATGACCCTTGATTCGTGTCTTCTTCCCTTGTCCAATAGGGTGGTTTAGGATTGCCAAGGTGGAACTTGGCAGCTAATGGGGTAGGGTTTTAAGGGAAAGAGATGTTTTTGTTTAGGGGAGCAAGAATCGAGGTAAAATTGACAGGGGAGGGTAAATAGTGTCTATGGGGTTTGGCGGGAAAATTTGGTCCCTGAATTGATTAAGAGTGTTTGCAAGTTAAGTCCTTATGGTGATATAAGTTTATAGGACTTGGCAACTTTAGTCCTCCAAGGTATATTGTATTTTTACACGTATGGTCCTTGTGGTGTGTTAAAAGACTAACAGCAGTTAAGTCAACAGTTGGGTTTTAACGAAAGTTAAGTGGGGATTGGGCTTATACATGTATTGTTTGGGCCGGTTAAGTATAAAAGGGATTTTGGGCCATTTAAACTTTCAAAGGCTTATAAGTCTTCATATAAATGCTTAATGGGCTGCCCCGGCCCATTAGATGGGTAAGGGTGGGCCCATTAAGTATTTCTTCGATTTCGGCTTCGACTTTGACTGTTGACTTTTGTTGAGGTTGACATTGACTTTGACTTTTTCACGCTCTTCCATTTCGTGCTCGGTTTTGTTCGCTTTTGCTTGATTTTTTGTCCTTTTGTCGGATATCCGTTTCCTGCACAATATAAGTAGAAACATACAAATACAATGTATTTTTGGTACGTTTTTGGTCATTTAAGTCCAGTTTTAAAGGTCAACGGTATGTGTATTTAGGCACATACCAAAGTACCACGCCGTGATCGTCTGTGACGAGAAGATTGTTTGTATCCCGTTCCGAAATGAAATGCTAACGATCAAGGTAATAGGAGCGATGGTGGAAGTAATTCTAGATTGAATATCATCTCACTCACCAAGACTCAGAAGTATATACAAAAAGGGTGCCATGTCTTTCTAACATATGTTACTAAAAAGAATGTAGAGGACAAGTCAAAGGAGAAGCGACTTAAAGACGTACAGATCGTGCAAGATTTTCTAGAAGTCTTTCCTGAGGACTTGCCAAGACTCCCACCAACCCGACAAGTTGAATTTAAAATCGACTTAGTGTTGGGTGCTTCACTTGTAGCATGATCCCCTTATAGACTAGCCCCATCAGAAATGCAAGAATTGTCTAACCAATTACAAGAACTTTCAGATAAAGGATTTATAAGACTAAGATCTTCACCTTAGGGAGCTATGATTTTGTTTGTCAAGAAGAAGGAAGGATCCTTCAGGATATGCATTGATTACCGTGAATTGAACAAGTTGACCCTGAAGAACCGTTACCTGCTTCCAAAGATAGATGACTTGTTTGATCAACTACAAGGATCTAGTGTCTACTCGAAGATCGATCTAAGGTCACGTTATCACCAGCTTAGAGTTCGGGAAGAGGATATTCCTATGACCGCGTTCAAAACTCGGTATGGTCACCACGAGTTCCAAGTTATACCATTTGGTTTGACCAAGGCACCGACGGTATTCATGGATCTTATGAATCGGGTATGCAAACCATACTTGGATAAGTTTTTGATAGTATTCATTAATGATATTTTAATCTACTCAAGGAGTAAGGAGGAGTACAGGGAACACCTTGAGCTTATCTTGGAATTTATCAAGAATGAGGAATTGTACGCCAAATTCTCAAGTGTGAATTTTAGCTCCCAAAAGTGCAATTTCTCGGCCACATTATTGATAGTCAAGGCATTCACGTTGATCCAGCCAAGATTGAGTCAATCAAGGATTGGGCAACGCCTACGACTCCAATAGAGATACGCTAATTTTTAGGTCTTGCCCGTTATTACCAATGATTTATTGAAGGTTTCTCAAAAATCGCTAAGCGTATGACAAAGTTAACACAAAAAAATGTGAAATTTGAATGGGAAGAAAAAGAAGAGGCAGCATTTCAACCGTTGAAGCAGAAGTTGTGTAGTGCACCAATTTTGGCATTGCCAAAAGGAACTGAAAACTTTGTGGTTTACTGCGACGCTTCGCATAACGGCTTAGGTGTCATATTGATGCAGAAGTAGAAAGTTATAGCCTACGCAACACGTCAAATCAAGGTCCATGAGAAGAACTTTATGATTCATGATTTAGAGTTAGGAGCTGTAGTGTTCGCTCTAAGGATTTGGAGACACTATTTGTATGGCGCGTATTATACCGTGTACACCAATCACAAAGGCTTGCAACACATCTTTGATCTGGAAGAGTTAAACATGAGACAACATCGATGGTTAGAACTACTCAATGATTTTGATTGTGAGATTTGTTATCACCCTGGAAAGGCGAACGTGTGCTAGATGCCTTAAGCTAAAAGGAACGGATTAGGCCACTACGAGTTCAAACCTTAGTAACGACAATCGATTTAAACCTTCCACCCTAAATTTTGAATGCACAAGCTGAAGCAACAAAAGAAGAGAACGTTTTAGAAGAAAATCTTTGTGGTATGAACAAGGAGTTTGAGACTCGTCCCGATGGAAATCTATGTATTAAGAACAGAAGTTGGTTACCATATTTTGGAGATTTAAGATGCTTGATCATTAATGAGTCACACAAATCTAAGTACTCCATCCACCCTGGATCGGATAAAATGTATCACAATCTTAAGAAGCAATACTGGTGGCCTAATATGAAAGTAGATATCGCAACCTATGTTAGTAAGTGTAGCAACTGTCGCTTTCAGATTTATATTTATCTAATTTCTTAATTATTTTATTGTTTTCATGTGTATTTGATTCTATGTGAAACCGTTAGATTTCCCGCGTTTTGGCAAAAACGTCTTCGGATGCGTTTCGGCTTTTGAATAAATGTGGTCTACTCATGACTAACGTGCTACGTTCTTATGGGCATATTTTCATATGTCGCGTGCTTTTATTTTACGGGTTACGAGAAGTACTTACTAGTGCATTCTTATTGCATGCATGCATGTGCATACATATACTTTCCACCAAAATCAAAAATATCTAGATATTACATGTATAGAAAAATAAATTTTTTGAAAAAAATTAGTCCCCCCTCCCCCTTTGTGCGTCCGACCACCCCACACCACCATACCACCACCATAATTTTGAATCCTATGCTAATAAACTTTGGCATATATTAATTTTTGTCTCATCTCTAGTACTTCCCCCTCTAATTACTCAACTAATTTTTGTCTTGCACCAAGATTGAACCCCACCCATTTGGTATCCCATGTGCATGACTAGATAAGAAGGACTAGTGTTATTCATTTCATTCACTTCTACATACACAAAACACCTACAAGAAAATTTGCTCTCTTCCTCTCCTTCTCTTCTTGGTTTCAGACGACACACAAACACCAACACCTTTGGTGTTTGTTTTCTTGATCTTCAAATATTTGGGTTACTAGTGGTTTATTGGTGGTTATGTTCGGATTCACATATTGTTAGTTTGGGTTAAGATTCATAGGCGGAGCGAATCCGAAAAGATTTCCTCCGTTCGAATTGTTCTATGCAACTCGGGAACATGAAGTTGGAATCGCTAGTAATCGCGGACAGCATGCCGTGATGAATATGTACCCGGGCCCTGTACACACCGCCCGTCACACCCTGGGAATAGGTTTTGCCCGCAGCATCAGACAATGATTCACCATGACTATTTTAGTGTACCCACTAAAGTGCCACCAAAGGGCTTTTGGTGGTCTTATTGGCGCATACCACGGTAGGGTCTTCGACTGGGGTGAAGTCGTAACAAGGTAGCCATAGGGGAACCTGTGGCTGGATTGAATCCTTCACGATGGAAATTCCCTTCAAGGTAACGAACATGGCGAAAAAGGACTGTCTATCCAAATCTCTTCTCTTCTTCACTCAAAGGGGCAATGTACCAGGCCAGCCAATGTGGTGGCGAACTATCAAGCGCCGACTTTTGTAAGGCCAAACCACGCTTTCGCCGCTAGATATATATCTAGCACGAATCGACTTCTTATCTTTATTTTCATACATATTTCATATTGTGGAAACTAGAAGGGGGGGGGGGGTTGAATAGTTTATAGGTTCATTTTACATTTTAAAAGTTTGCTTTCAAAATATTTAGATTCGAGTTGTATGTTTAACCAATTCACAATATAAACAAACAATATAACAATCTAAACTAAAGCTAAATAACAATGACAATAATATGAAGAGATAAGGAAAGGAACAATCAAACCAAGACGCCAAGATTTTATAGTGGTCCGGCTACGAAGCAACTCTTCGCCCTACTCCACTCCTCGAGTATCCTACTCGAGATTTCACTATGTAAACAAGCTCATTTTAGGCGGAGAATACCGTTTACATGTCACTTAAGTTTTTTTCTAACACTAAGCTAAATGTCGAGTCCTAATCTTAGCTAGAACCAATCTACCACTTCATAATCACTACACAATCACAAGATCTACACTATCGGATTTACACACTATCTGAATCACCCAAATACACAAGATAATTACAATAGAGATTTGGTACTTAGAAGAAAAGAGGAGAGATCACTAAGTAACAATTCGTTTTTTAGCGAATACGAATATTCTCTCTTGCACTTGAATGAGAGGGAAGAGATAAGAAGAAGAGATTAGATCACTTGAAACAAGATCTAAGAATATTAGTGATAAAGAGATTTAGAGAGAGAAAAAAGTTTTTTAGAGAGAGAAAGTTATTTGAAAATTTCGTGCAAAGAGGTCTGATTTTCTGCAAGGAATTGAGCAATATTTATAGGCAGGAAAATCTAATGGTCACTGGGGGCGGTCCCGGCGGTTCCAGATATATCTGGGGGTCGCCAGGCCTATAAGAGGGCCGCCCATTAGACTACGCTCTCTTTTTTGTCTTTTTGTGGGGAATGTTGTATATGGCATGGAACCTTTAGATTTTTTGGGAAAAATTTGAATTTCAAAATTTAAGTTTTTAATAAAACTTTTTTTTAATTAGAAAATATATTGTATAATTAATTTTGTGAAATTCTTTCGTAAAAATATGATGGATAAGAGAAAAATATTTTCTTGATCACCAATCATGCTTAAAGATTTGTTTGTTCATACCTTAAGTGATTACTAATCTTAGAAATAGAATTTTACGATTAATAATTTGTAAACATTTAATCTTATCGTAAGCGTTTTTACATTTTGTTATTATCAAAACGTTGAGAGGTCAAAAAATATAAATAACGATTTTAGACATTATTTGTATTAACAATCTCTCCCTTTTGATGATGACAAAATATAAACTCATTTTGTATAAATTAAAAGTTACAAAGTTATTAAAGAGTTTTGTTCCATTTCCGTAGTTGTAGGAAGAAAGAAATCGACGATATCAAGACTCCCCCTTGATGTATGCTCCTCCTCATTTGGGGCACCAAGGGATTGATCTTACGAAATTTGTTTGCTACAAAACAAAGTTAAAGGTACAAGAGCAAGACAAATATCTTTTAAACAACACATTAGATTCAAGTCACCCAAGAGAGAGTTTTATTCAACAATCAAGAAACTCATACAATAGCAAATGCAAGTAATACATTTATAAGATAAAACTAGAGCTAATACGAGAAGTGACAAATTCATACTATATTTGTATGAATCATTACAATATAAAGTAGATAATCATGAAATAAAGACATAATAAGGCATAGATCTACATTAGTGGATTCTTGAAATGTAGAAGATGCCATAATCAAAAGATAGATGGTTGGTTATTTAGGTAGATTAATCATATAAGAATGATTAATTGAAGAGGGAAAAGGAGGGGGTTGGTGACACATGATTTGGAGAGGTACAAGTTTGAGGTATGAGACGAGTGAGAATAAAGTGAATGAAGTTGATTTTATTTCTCAAGGAGTGGAATTGGTGTCTAGGAAACTTGCAACAAAGACAAAAACTTGAGTGAAATTCAACTTGAGCATGAGAAGGAGGATGAATTGGTTGCGGTGGTGGTGAAGGTAATGCATGAATGTAGGCATTAGATGGGTTAATGTGTAAATCTAGGATGGTGGAAATGTTGTAAAGTTGGTTGATCATTTGATATCTTAAGGGATTATATGATGGTGGTGAAGGAGATTGTAAATAGACTCTTGGAGGAAGTGGAGGTGAGTCTTTTTGGGAAGAAGGTGATGATTTTAGAGCGGATGTTTTGCGTTTCCATACTTGTCTTACCGACATTCATGTTTTTCTAGAGAAGTTGGAATGGTGGTTTGAGCAAGACATTGATGATGAAGGAGAGGAGGATGAAGAAGGTAAAGGTGGTAGTGAAGTATGAGAATTGTATGATTTAAATAATGGGAGAGATAGGATAAATGGCAAAGCATGGTTTGGATAGAAGGGGATGCAAAAGATGGTTTAGCTAAACAGGGAAGTGCTAGCTTGAGGATGTAGGTAGGAGGGTCAAAGATACAGAAAAAGAGGCAAAATCAAAATTTTTGTTCCCTCCTAGCGGCGGTCCCGTATTATCAGGCGGTCCCAAATATATTGGGGGGCCGACGGGAATTTATGGGGGCCGTTTTCTGGAAAAATGAAAATTTCTAGTTTTTCCTTTTCTTGAGTCCAGTGATTTCGGCATCTACCAAGTTCAAGAATCAACTAATTTAAGCAATAATTTATGGTCCTAAACTAGCATACAAATCATTTAGCAAGTAGTAGCATTGTTCGCATGTCACATTCATAAAATTTGCTAATCATAAAGCGTTGATAGGATGATAAAATGTATTTGTCATTTGCTATTCCTAAACCTAATAATATATTAGAAACATAAGGTATTAAATAACAATAATAATAATAATATTCTCTAATGGTTATGCCAACATGTTCACTTCTGTTTTCCATCCATCATGTTCTTGAGAGCTTGTCCAATTGACCTTAACCCTTCTCGGTGAGCATCTCGTTGTTGATTTGGAAGATTTATAGTTTCTGTTGAGTTTGAATATTTATAGTTCCAGAGTGATAGGTGTTTAAGTTATGACTTTGATGGGGAGGTTTTGACAAACTCTAGAGACAACATTGGACTAGGAGGAGATGTTTTGGGACAGAGAGGAAGAATTGGAATGAAATGATTCATCATCATTTTCATCAATGGTATCATCCAACGGACGAGATGAGGATGGATGATTTAAAGTGGTGGAGGAGGAGCTAGCATTTGATTCATGAGGTCTTTTCTTGCCACGATCTGATCGCGTCTTTCGCTCATAATGAGGAGCGAAGGGATGCATGACTTGATCATGTGAGATGTAGTGATCAATTGCTAACTCGGAAGACAGACACAACATGTTTAAACAATCTCGTCAAAAGCATTCCATAAGGTAAGAGTTCATTAGGTTTGTTTCGAGTCTTTTCCATTCTTTTGAGAATGAAAAATGCTAGATTGTATCGAGAGGAGGTTTCAATGTAATAGAGCATATGACCAAGACACGCGAAGACATGATCCTTATGACCTCCTAAACAAATGGCGTTTTCACAAATGATATCGACCCATGGTTTCATATGAGGTTGAATTTCACGAGTTAAGATTTTGTTTTTGTCCATGACAATGGTTTTCTTGTTTTTAGTACGAGTGACTTGACCTTGTCAAGGAATTTGAATGAAAGACTTGACGACATTTGGAGAAGGATGAGTGGTTTTATAAAGACCTTTACTCGGAACACTTATTGACAAGTAGTCGAGTAACCACATGTCGGTGTGTGACACTTGACCTTGGAAAGGTATTTTTAAGATTTGACCAAATTACTATAGAGTGAGAGAGAATGACTTACTTTGTATAACAATGTTGACCACAAAATGACCCGTGGAGTTATAATCAAAAGTTAGTTGACTATAGAACTTGAGAACAAAACGAGGAACAATTTGTTCGTTTATGTTCAACAAACAATCAAAATCAATTGATTCAAACTTAGCACAGATATGACTCATGTTTTCAAAGTTTTGACTCACAACCCTACCCTCATGAAAGTATTGTTTTTCAAGACTTGCAATTAAAGGGTTGATTAAATTCATTTGATATGAGTGGAATGTAGTTTCGGGTCTTTTGATGATCTAGTGCGGTAATTTGAGGCATTGTTACCTAAAATAAAACAATCAAAGTCATATTTTAATATCTTACATATGTGTTGATATTTTGAGTTCGTGCTTAGTGTGTGCTTAGATGTAACAAATGTGGAGTAGCGATTAACTTGACCTAAAAATTAAAATCTTAAGAGTTAATCCAAACGCTCCTTAGTTTGATTTTGCTCATCCAAACATGTCAAAAAATACATATGAATTATGTATCTCGACCTTTGTTCATGAGATCATTATGCATGTGTTTGAAAACATTTTAAGTTATATTAACAATGCAAATCAACAATTTTATTATGTTCCTATCATGAGTGATTTGAAAATAAAATTGGGGTTTTGGTTCAAAATCAATTTTTCAACAAACTCATAAATGTTTGCAAATCCTATGTCTACGGGAAGCATATTAGTTATACATTGTAACCTAGTAGTCCTATTTGTACAAAATTGAAAGAAAAATGAAAAATCTCAAATTTTAATTTTTGTGTTCATCATGAACCCTAGACTTAAATCAAAAGAAAAAAGATGAAATGACTTACAATTGATGATGATGATGATGATGTTATGAATGATTGTTGTTGTTGATTTTATCTTCAATTAGTGTTTTAATGGGTGATTTTGAGTTTTTGGGTTGTTTTAGTTGTGTTCGTCGCTGCATAAAAGAAGGGGTGTGTTTGGTTTTGTGTTTGGAATTTTTTTTTGACTAAGAGTTGAATATGGTGTCTGCTGTTGGCGGTCTCATATTGTCAGGCGGTCCTAAATATATTAGGGGCCGCCGTGGATATGGGGGCTGCCCTGAGTGAGGGATTTTGGACTTAGTTTTTGACGAAAATTTTACAAAGAGGAGTGACGTTTTAATTTGCATTTCGCGAATTAAAAATGCTTAAGGTACTTCGAATGAAGTATTTAAGTTGTTACGACACGTAATAGAACACGGAATAGAATTGAGACAGAAGGGGGAGAAGCGGACTAATGTGATTTATGGAATATGTTCCATCATTCCTAAACCAAGAATGTCAGCGATGTTGTCAATGGATGACACTTTTTCGATTGAGATATGTCCTTTCTGGACATTATCACGAAGAAAGTGGTGACGTATTTCGATGTGTTTAGTTCGAGAATGTTGCACCAGGTTTTTGCTAATTGCAATCGCGCCTTTATTTTCGGACATAATCGGGACGTCGTCGAGTCGAACGTCATAGTCGATAAGAGCTTGTTTCATCTATAGTGCTTGTTGACATGCCTTTCCGGCGCTTACGTTTTCGGATTCGGTAGTGGATATAGCAAGAGCGGTTTGTTTCTTCGAGTACCAAGATGTCAAACAACATCCCACGAACATACAAATACCGCTAGTGCTCTTTCGGTCCACATAATCTCCCGCAGGATCAGAGTTGGCATATACTACTGTTTCTATGCCGGTCCCCTTAGGATACCATAATCCTAAGTACGTAGTGCTTTTACGGTATCGAAAGATATGCTTAACCGATTCAAGGTGAGAGGTTTTTGAAGCCTCTTGGAAGCGAGCACAAAGGCAGACACTAAACATGATATCGGGCCTACTTGCCGTTAGGTATAATAAACTACCTATCATGCCTCGATACTTGGTACTATCTACCGACTCATACTCTTTATCTTTCATGAGTTTGGTATCAGAGGACATGCGGGTTTTCATTGGTATAGATTCTTCTAAGCCAAAAAATTTAAGCATTTCTTTAATATATTTAAATTGATTAAAGAAAATACCATCTTCCATTTGTTTTATTTGTAGTCCAAGGAAGAAGTTAAGTTCATCCATCATGCTCATCTCGAACTCGTCATGCATGATTTTGGCAAATTCATCACACATGTCTTGACAAGTCAAACCGAATATAATGTCGTCAACATATATTTAAATGATGATGAGGTTAGGACTTTTCTTCTTACTAAAAAGTGTGTTATCTACCATTCCCATTTTATATTCATGTTTAATAAGAAAATCTTTTAATCTATCATACCAAGCTTTGGGTGCTTGTTTAAGACCGTATAAAGCTTTCTTTAGTTTATAAACATGATATAGGTTTTCAAAGTCAATGAATCCTGGAGGTTGTACCACGTATACCTCCTCATTGATAAAGCCATTCAGGAATGCAATTTTTACATCCATTTAGAGTAGTTTAAAATCTAAAGCACAAGCATAAGCTAACAATTTCCTAATTGACTCAAGTCTAGCAACCGGGCATAAGTTTCATCATAATCAATGCCCTCTTGTTGATTATAGCCTTAAGCAACTAACCTTGCCTTATTTTGAGAAATAATACCGTTCTCGTCTAACTTATTTCTAAACACCCACTTAGTTCCTATGATTGTCATATTCCTAGGTTATGGAACTAACTACCAAACGTCGTTAGCAATGAATTGATTTAATTCTTCTTGCATAGCGACTATCCAATTTTCATCCTCTAAGGCTTCATTCACATTATTAGGTTCTTGATTATGGTTTCCTATGACATTTTCCAATGGATGGTTCCTAGATTCCTTAATATTGACTATTTCATCAATCTCTAAAGTTTCATCCTCAATGTCATTTTCTAGGTTTTTCTTTTCGGTAACCTTAATTACTTATTCTTTATCTAAGTCATCATCCACCAAGGGTGATCTCTTAGAGGGTGGAGGAGTTTCATCGAATGTCACGTTGAGTGATTCTTCGACTTTCCTAGTATGTTTGTTAAGGATGATGTAGGCTTTACTATTTTACGAGTAACCTAAAAAGATACCTTCGTATGACTTTGGGTCAAACTTTGTAAGGTAGTCTTTAGTGTTTAAAATGAAGCACTTGCTTCCAAACACTCTAAAGTAATCTAGAGTAGGTTTCCTACCTCTTAAGAGTTCGTAAGGTGTTTTTCCTAAGATGGCTCTAATTAGGATTCGGTTGAGAATGTATGTTGAAGTGTCTACTGCGTTACACCAGAACTTTTGTGGTAACGATTGCTCATTTAACATAGTTCTACTCATTTCTTAAAGTGTCCTATTTTTCCTTTCAACCACGCCATTTGATTGAGGAGTGCGTGGAGCTGAGAAGTTATGTGTAATTCCATTGGCATTACAAAACTCTCCAAATTGCACCTCATTATCAAATTCCCTACCGTGGTCAGTTCTTATTGACACTATTGTACATCCTAATTGGTTTTGAATTTTCTTACTAAATATTTCGAATTGATCAAAAGCTTCGGTTTTGTCCTTAAGGAATCTAGTCTAAGTATACCTAGAGTAGTCAAGGTGTATCGGTTTCCTCTATAACTCCGTATGACGGATGGACCGAAGAGATCCATATGAAGGAGTTCTAAGCATCTAGTCGTTGAGACTATATTCTTAGCCTTATGACTAACGTGATACAAAACTCTCCAAATTGCACCTCATTATCAAATTCCCTACCGGTGGTCGGTTCTTATTACACTATTGTACACCCTAAATGGTTTGAATTTTCTTACTAAATATTCAAATGGAATCGATAGAGTCTTTCGATTTTGTTCCTTAAGAATCTAGTCAATATACCTAGAATATCATCTACTTGACTAAGGATAGCGTTTCCTCGTAACTCCGTACGGCAGGATGACCAGAGAGAGATCCATTATGGAAGGATTCTTAGCATCTAATAATGCCGTTTGAGCATATTCTTTGCCTTTGACTAGCGTGAGCTTGTTTTCCAATTTTGCAAGCATCACAGAAGTGTTGATCAAACTTAAGCTTAGGTAAGTTTCTAACTAATTCCTTAGATGCTAACGATTGAATGAGACGCATATTTGCGTGACCTAATCTCCTATGCCACAACGTGGAATTTTCATCAATCGTTGCTAGACAAATTTGGTCTTTAGGCTTATTTCCTAATTTCATCACATATAAGCCTTTCTTCCTAATACCTCTACCTATGACCTTACCATCCTTAGTGATTTCACTATCATGTTCAGAGAAAGTTACTCTACACTTATTATCACATATTTGTCCTATACTTAACAAGTTGAATCTTAAGTTATCTACATGCTCTACATTATCTATTTTAAGAGAGTCATTTGAAATCGTACATTTGCCAATGATGTTACCGCGAAGATTGCTACCAAAAATAACATTACCTCCGTTGTATGCCTTGTAGCTTGAGAAGAGCTTTCGGTTACCCGTCATGTGTTTGGAGCATCCGTTATCCTTTATCCACTCATCGGGTTCCAAGTCGACTCCAAGGCATATCTATTTATATAAGGCAACACCTCAAACATTTGGTCCCCAATATCTCATGGGTCCAAAGTTGTTAGTGCTAAACATCCCTTGCATTTGATGCAATTGGTTGGGATGTGGAAATGGAAAACACATTTCCCATGGCATGTAACTTTGTCGTGGGAAGTTATTCCAAGTTACAGGAAAATCACGAGGTTGATTTTGTCGACCAATGTTTCTTTTTGGTTGCGGTGTTTTAGGACGATGATAATTATTTATGACTCTTCTAGGTGGTGGAGTTTTTGATCTAAAATTTGGTTTTGAAAATCCGACTCCGGGTTTTGACAATGGCTTATAGAATTGCTTAACTTCATTATCATTAGCAACGGGAACTCTTACATTGTTTACTATTATGTGTTTTGGTCTAGGACCCAAAATAGATTTTTGAAAAGACACACTTTTCTCAGATCCAGATGTGGTTCCTGGTGGCGGTCCTATATTTGCTTTGGGGGCCGCCTGCACATTAAGGGGGGCGCCCATAATTATGGGACCTCCATTAAGGGGCACCTTTTTTTGAGCTTTCACAAATTTTATTTCCTTAGTTACACTAGATGATGCTTCAAATGAATTAAACTCTAAACCTAACTTTTCACTGGAGGGTTTTTGATTATTTAATATTTCATTTAAGTAATGTGTGCTCTTTTCAAACTTGGTTAGTTTAAGAGCTTCCTCTTTAAGCTTTTCATTTTCAATTTTAAGCATATGACATTTTAAACAATCGAGATCAACTTCCTTGTTTCTTTCGAGTGTACACATTTTTTTCTTTTAGAATACTAATTTCCTTTTCTAAGCTATCTCTAGTGGCTTTTAGTCTTTTATTTTTAGTGATTATCTTTAATTATTCTTTTAAACATCATTTTGCACAGTTTGTCATAATCATTTATCTAGCACTAATCATCTATTTAACGAGTTCTCATCACTAAAGTAGGATTATTCGAACATACCTCACTTGATACTTGAGCTACTATACACTTTTCATTAATTGACTTTCTCATCAACTTCTCACCGCTATCACACCAAGAACCACCAACAAATGCTCTGGTTTTCTTGTCTTCCTTGTTTTTGGACATTCTCAATAAGATGATTTGGTCGCCACATCTGAATCATTTTCTATCACTTTTTCCATATGGTCATCTCGGCTTTTTGAAGTCTTTTGTCGTTCCAAGTTTGTCCACGAATCTACCTCCTTCTCTAAAGAACCTTCTTTGAATTCCTCTTACCATGCCATGCATATTCATTGACTTCACTTCCGAATGTCCACAACACTCTTCATCACTAGATCTTTCTAGCCTTTAAGCAAGATATTTTCCTTTCAACTTTTGGCTTTAACTATATCAGAATCTTTCTAGATGATCAGTTCAGCGGAACGTTAGGAGGTTCCTGATATGTTCATCAAGAGATAGTGATGTTAAGTCTTTCGACTCTTCAATTGCCGTGACCTTTGCTCTCCATTTAGGATGTAGAGCCCTAAGAAATTTCCTAACATAGTTCTTGCTAGAATAAACCTTCATGAATAGCTTTTAGACTAGTAATAATAGTATTAAATCTAGCAAAAGCACTATCTATAGGTTCGTCTTCATAAATGACGAATTGTTCATATTGTTGAACCAAAAGCACTATCTATAGCTTGTGTGGTTGGTGTTGATGTTGTCTTAGCTTCCCCCTAAACCATCAATCCTTTCTTGAGTAGATTAGAACTTTCTTGCAAGCCGCATCAAGCAGTCTTAATGTATAAAGCCCAGATATCTGAAGTACACAATTAACCCTTTCAAGAACTTGATATCGCAACACCAAAGTCAATTAAGTCCCGGATGAGCGCATTTCTCTCTTCAGGATAGTTATGATATAAATTGTAACACCAAAGTCAACTAAGTCCCGAATGTCACAATTATTCCCTCTAAGTAGTCGAAATGATAGCACCTAAGTCAACTAAGTCCCAAATGTACTCATTTCTTTCTGCAGAAAATGACTACTATAGAGGAATCATCCATCCTATATGTACCTCCTTTTATCAAATATTTCTACTTCATATAAGAATAAGCTTAGGGATGACCGATTTGAGAAGCATTTAATTGAACAAAAAGAACTTCTCAAGTTTTAAAATAATTAACTCCTAACACTTTCCCCCTAGGACTCAAATGAAGCATACTGGGCTAATGACGAGATGGCTCTTCCGATCAATTGATTAAAATAGTACATCCCCTACAAGATTCAACAGCCTAAAATCAAAAGAAGCTAACCTCAAAAGACAAAAGAAGCTAACCTCAAAGAAGGCAAGGACACTATCAATATACATCTACTCTTTCCTCCTAGCTGTTTCGACCATCGGAATCAGCAAAACCTTTTACGCAAACATAATCCGAGATCGTGTTTCGAAGAATTAATAAGCTTAAATCTAGTCTGTGAGAATCAATTTCAAGCTTTTAAACTAAGAAAGTATTTCCAAGCATTCCTAAGTCTTTTACAAACTATGAGGTGTTGGCAATATTGATCATCTGTAGTTTAAAGCCTGAATTCACTAAGTCTCAAATTGCAAATAAGTCCATAAAGTTTTAAACACATGACATCTAAAGCTTGTGTAGTTAAAATCCATTAACTCCCCTTAAATTATGATCCATCATTATTAAAAACTTTATCCGTTAATTCCGTAACTTATTTTGAAAGACCGTTTTAAAAGATTATTTGATGACGATTTATCCCCCTCAAATAATGACCTGTTTTCTATTTAAAGAGTTGTTATCATTGTTAGCGTGTTCGAATTGCCTTTGAAAAAAACTTTTGTGATTACTGAAAAACACTGATTCAAATGAAGACAACTTTTTACCAATAAAAATAAGATTTCTCTATTTTAACACATAATCTACTGACACGTACCTTATGGTAAATATAAGGAAGCACGGGTTGTGTTTCCAAGTAAACACAAGCCCTTTGCATGTTGATAACTAGACTATGCCCGCAGAATAAAAATTCCGTTGAGAAGGTCAAGTTCCCTTGATTTGAAATACTTGCCTTTAAGATGATGACCGGGTTGCTATCTGAAATAATAGCAAGCCATTTGGCATGTTTTGAAAACATTTGGAACTTCTGCTCGAACTTCATTTACAGGCTCGTATCATTATTGAATGACATTTCTAAGACCGTAAATGTTATCGATTTTCAGAAGACATGCCATTATTACCTCTTTTTATATTTTCTCATTTTTTAATTTTTTCTTTGGTTTTTAAAATTTTATATTTTTGTATTTTGTTTTTATAAAAATTTTGAAAAATGAAAAATCTTTTTGGTTTTTATGGTTTTAAAATATATACATATGATACAGGATATTTGAATAGGTACCACTACTATTCATCAACTTCATCTGCCAATTGTTTCAGAGTCTCCGGCGTAAAACTTCGCATTCCCAGCTTGTTGATCAGAAATTCAATTCTATTTCGGCCAAGAGCTTTAGTGAAGATGTCTGCCAGTTGATACTCCGTATTGACAAAGTAAAGTTCGATCACCCCATTCTCAACATGCTCCTTGATAAAGTGAAATCTGATGTCTATATGCTTGGATCTGGAATGTTGAACGTTGTTGCAGCATAAGGCAATAGCGCTTTTGTTATCACAGTACATTGGAATTTTATTGAATCCAAAGCCATAGTCGGTAAGCTGTGATCTCATCCAAAGGATTTGAGCACAACAGCCGGACAAAGCAATATATTCAGCTTCCGTACTGGATATCGCAGCGCTTTTCTGCCTTTTAGACGACCAGCTAACAAGTCTATCACCCAAAAGTTGCATACTACCAGAAGTGCTACGGCGTGTATCTTGACAACCAGCATGATCCGCATCTGCAAATGCTGTTAGAGCAATCGAAGAATCCTTCGGATACCATAGACCCCGATGTACGGTTCCTTTTAGATACCGAAAGATCCTTTTTACCGCATTTAAGTGCTTTTCGGTAGGCCGAGCCTGATACCGGGCACACATGCATATAGCAAATTGTAGGTCAGGTCTACTGGCTGTAAGATAAAGGAGGGTGCCAATCATACCACGATAGTGTGACGGATCTACGGCTTTCCCTTCTTTATCCTCATCCAGTTTGGATTTCTCCACCATTGGAGTATCCACTGGGTCACAAGAGTCAAAACCGTATTTCTTTAAAGATTCAAGGGCATATTTTGACTGGTTAATAAAGATGCCTCTGGGACTTTGAGAAATCTGTAATCCTAAGAAAAATGAGATTTTGCCCATCATTGACATCTTAAATTTTGAACACATGATTTTAGAAAATAGATCACAAAGTTCAGGTGTAGATGCAGCAAAGATAATATCATCGACATAAATTTGTACCAGAAGTAATTCCTTGCCGTCTCTACGGATGAACAATGTAGGATCCACTGAGCCTTTGGAGAAGTCTTGGGATATCAAGAATGAAGACAACATATCATACCACGCGCGTGGAGCTTGTTTCAACCCATAAAGAGCTTTCTTTAGCTTATACACGTGATTGGGGTTATCTTTATCCACGAACCCATCCGGCTGGCTAACATAAACCTCTTCTCGCAGATTACCATTCAGAAATGCAGTCTTCACATCCATTTGGTATACGACCATGTTCATATGAGCAGCAAACGCGAGAAAAATCCTTATAGCCTCTAATCTCACAACCGGAGCAAAAGACTCTTCAAAATCGATTCCCTCCTCTTGACGGTAACCATGGGCTACTAATCGAGCTTTGTTCTTCAAAATTCCTCCTAGTTCATCTAGTTTCACTTTGTAGATCCACTTCAAAGTAATCACCATAACTTTGTTTGGTTGGGGTACGAGCTCCCATACTTCAAGTCATTCGAACTCATTAAGTTCTTATTGCATTGCTTCAATCCAACATGCTTGAGTCAAAGAATCTTTATACGTCTTGGGTTCAATAGCAGTGAGAAAAGCATCGTAGTAACATAAAAGATCTTGCTTATGTAATTGCAGCCGAGTGGAAACTAGTCTAGCGAGTTCACCAATTATGTTTTCAAGTGGATGATCCTTAGTCCATTTGCTATTGTGTTCAGAAATTTGGTGATCAGGGTGCACAATTGTATGAATAGAACCCGATGATGAAGATTGATCAGAAGGGATTTCTGGAATTGGAACACCAAAGTACGGATCATTACCCATATGTGCAACTTCAATATCATGATTGTCTTCTTCAACATCGTTAGGAATGACGGGAGGTTGGGTATCGGGTGTTGTTTGAGAGTTACTTGGTGATGGTGTATCTTGGTCAACTGTAGTTGAGAAAGGTGAATCGATTGATACAACGAGTTCTGGAGCTGCTACTTCATCAATTGGAGCAACGACTTCAGGGGATGGGTGATCAACACTAGGTGGGAGATTGAGTAATTCATCGAACAATGATTGAAACAACATATCCCATTCAGTTCTTGAAGGTGGTACAAACGGTGTTAAAGGAGGAGGGTTTGGCACGAGTCCTGAACTGATTGTTGCAGGAGTCATTTCATAAAGTGCGGGTCCTGAACTACTGTGTTCAAAAGCCATTGTAGTTAGCTCATCAAGGTCAATGTGAATGGTTTCAATTATTCGTCTGGTACGACTGTTGTAAATCCGGAATGCTTTCTTTGTGGGTGCATAGCCAATGAAAATTCCTATATCGGCCTTCGGTTGTAACTTGCCTAAATTCTCGCTATCATTCGTTGGGTAGCAGAGTGCACCAAACACATGAAGATGCGATAGGTCGGGAGGTTTGTTGTGCACAAGCTCGTATGGTGTTTTACAGTGTCGAAGGCGTATCATGGAACGATTTTAGGTATAACAGGCTATAGCAACCGCTATGGCCCATAGAAATAAAGGAGCTTTTGCATAAATTAACATAGTGCGGGCTGCTTCAATTGCCGTACGATTTCAACTTTCAACAACACCGTTTTGCTATGGAGAGCGAGCAACAGATGTTTCATATGAGATGCCAACCTTCTCATAATATTCACGCAATGTCCGATTAACAAACTCAGTTCCATTATCAGTTCTGATGCGTCGGACGGTTTCCTTAAGTCGTACTTGGATCATCTTCAAAAAATTGATAATAAAAGTTGGAGCTTCATCTTTTATCGCAAGCATTTTACCCATGTAAATCGAGAGTAATCGTCGACAATAACAAGGATGTACTTCTTTCCATTGACACGACAAGCATTTAGTCCTTAACAGATCCATGTGAACTATAGAGTTTTTCTTGATGGGTGTCCTCAGATTTGGGTTTGTGGGGTTTCTTCGTGTCTTGCCTAAAAGCACTTGAAGAAACACAAAAAAGGCCTTCTAAAACTTGAGCTTAGGGAGACTCGTAAACACGCATGTTGGCAAGTGATTAATAGCTCCGAAGTTCAAATGAGAGAGACGACGATGCCATAACCAAGACTTGGTTTTAGAGGCCTTTGACAAGAGACAAATAGGAGAGGACGCCATCATATCCCCAAGAGAGAGTGTATAAAGATTGTTCCCTCGAGATCCAGCTAATAAATCAACACCTTCTAGATTGCGAATGTAGCAGGTGTGTTGACGAAATGCAACTTTGAGGTTAGAATCACAAAATTGTCCCATCGAGAATAAATTATGCCCAAGTCCTTTAACATAATAAACCCTTGAAATTGTAACATTCCCAATCTGATAGTCTCTATAACCCATAATCTTTGCAACATGATCATTACCGAATTTGACTGTACCCAAGAATTTGCTGACGAAGTTGGTGAGCTGAGAGCGATCTCTGGTCATATGCTTGGAGCAGTCAGAGTCCAAATACCAGAGGACAATTTGGACGATCTTAGCAAGAGCATCTAAACCATAATGAGATAAATTTGCCATGAGAGCAACTTTGGCAGAGTTGAGTTTGTCACAATCAGAGTCATATGCATCCAAATCATCAGCTTGATAAGCAGCATTGTGAGTAATGACAGTCTTTTTTGTTTGTTTTTGGTTGTTTATTTGAATAAAATATTTTTTTTGGACCTTCAGTATATAAGGATTCGCCAAAAAAGCTAGTTCCTCATATTTAGAAATTTGACCATGTGTTGAGCTTATACCAGCAACACTTTCTCCTTAAACCACGAACATCCCTTTTTCTCTTTAGGTTTGGTGCACTGTCTTAAACATGTGACCTTCCCCTTTGCAGTTGTAGCAAATAAATGTCCTCTGTTTTCCAGAATTGCTTCCACTTGCTCCTGGAGTGTAAGTTTGAAGTACCGCAAGACAAGAAGTTTGTATCTTCCTGATTTTGATTGTAGTGTCACTCTTTCTCATTATTTATGGTAGCTTCGATTGCTAGGGTTAGTGTTTCTTGCCGCATTATTGGTAGTGGGATAACGGGAGGTGACAACTGCAGTCAAAAACGACATCATTCGATGAGTGATGGCTTTAATGGGGGGATCTACACCCTTTTTGGAACCACTGGAAAACAATTAGACCAGAGTCGTGTTGGAAAATTCTGAGTGTTGGTTTTTTTGGGGATATTTAATTAAGGAATGGTGATGATGGAGAATAAAAAATATTGGTGGTGAATTGATGATTGAAAATCATTGGATGTGTAAGTTATGAAGGAGGTGTGGCTGATTGATGAGTTGAGTTTGTGAGTCTGATAGCGTTGAACCATAGTGGAGGATGGATATGTCTGAAGTGGTGGATGACGTTGAGTTGTTTTGGTATGTGTGTTGATGAGTTTGTAAGGTGACTGTGTGATTTGGTGAGATGCAACTAAACAAGAGGATCGGAGATTACATTCATGCATTAAAGGTACTTCTTTGCAGTTCGTTTTGTTGTTCCAAGTGAGCATGGAAGCTGATCAACATTGGTGTTGCATGTCTTTGACCAACTTATCATTAGTATATGACTTTGTCCATCATCAGGAAGATGTGTTCAGAAAATTGGTATTAAATTGAATTTGCTCCAGTGGCATCTTGTGATGTTCATATCATTGTTGTAGAAGTGTGATTCAAGTAGGATCTCGTGTCAATGGATCTCTCTTTTCATGTAAGTGTACGTATGAATTCATCGACAACTTAAACTCGACGTTCTTGCTTTGTTAACGCGTTCCCTTGCATGCGTAGTTTTATCTATCTCAAAGGATCCCTGGGTATCACGATGTTGACTTCACAATAGCATATATTTTAGTTGGATCGGCCTCTTGGAGATATTATATTATTTGCTTAATGTCACATCAGCTTGAATGGGCTTCTGCAGGTGTAAGTCAGTAGATTCCTTTAGTTTCTTACACCATCCATAGTGATTGATGGACAGACGGAGTGGACCTTTCTCAACGGAAGCGACATTTCTACCCTTGTGGTCTATTTCATATATAAGTTCCATTATGCTTTTCATGAATCTTGCAAATGTTTCATGCATCGGTGGTTTATTGTTCACACCGAGATAAGTGATTATCAGCAAGAGTCGTCATTGAGAACGTGGTATCAAAAAGATTACTAATTGAATAATCGGTGGTAATAAGGATTTTTGTTTCGAAGTGTGGTGATGAGTTTGAATATAATTCTTTGAAATACACGGATTTTACAATATCGACAATATCGGGAAACAGTATGTTTTCAGGGATTTTAAAGCAAAGAAAGAACAGTTCCAGTTTAGAAATTTGAGTTGATAGGTTTTGACTAGTTCGGTTTTCACTGGTTCGGTTATCTAGTTCGGTTTTCAAACAAAAAAACTAGTTTGGTTCCACTGGTTCAGTTCACTAGTTCGGTTCCAACACAAATAAACTAGTTCGGTTCCACTGGTTCGGTTCACTAGTTCGGTTCCAACACAAATAAACTAGATCGGTTCCACTAGTTTGGTTCACTAGTTCGGTTCCAACTAGGATAACTCTTTCGTTCCTACTATATCAACTAGTTCGTTCTAACTGAGAATAGTTAGGTTCCAATTAAGAAAACTCGTTCGGTTCCAACTGAGATCAACTCGTTCAATTCCTACTAAATCAACTAGTTCGGTTCTAACTGAAGAAACTAGTTCGGTTCCAACTTAAGAAAACTCGTTCGGTTCCAACCGAGATCAACTCATTCGGTTCCAACTAAAATAACTCTTTCGGTTAAAACTAAAACAACTCGTTCGGTTCCAACTAAAACAACTCGTTTGGTTCTAACTAAAGTTAACTCGTTCGGTTCCACTGGTTTGGTTAACTATTTTGGTTAACTCGTTCGATCTTCTTGTTTGGTTCCAACAGACAGGACTAGTTCGGTTGTAACTGAGACAAAACCCAAATTTTCAAAACTCAAAAAGACACATTTTTTATTAGGCCTTAACGGGCTTTCCATGGGCCTTGGGCCAGACTAGCTTACTAGACTAATCATATAACAAACTACGGGCTAAGACTATTATAACTTGGAAGTGTCGATATTTTTTGTTTCAAAAACCTCTTTGAGGTGTCCATGTTTGACGTAGGGAGTGTCTTGATATCTAGCCATACATAATGTGAGCAAATACAAGCAATGTCTTGATGACTGGCTGTTAGATACATAAGCCCTCTTATCATGCGACGATAAGTCGTTTGGTCAGTAGGAGTGCCTTGTAAATCAGCATCCAGCCTCTCAGTTGCCATAGGTGTGCTCATTGAGACACACTCATCCAGACCATGTTTCTTTAACAATTCAATCGCGTATTGTGACTGACTTATGAATATGCCAACGGGGAGACTGATGGAATTGAAGTCAGAAGAACTTTTCGTTCACCCATCGGGACATTTCAAAATTATTTTTCTTAGGTTTGCAAAACGTTTTGAAAAAATTGGATTTTTATATCCAAAAATTAATGTCGTCACATTAAACTTGAACAAGTTCATATGTCTTCCTTATGAGTGTGTGAATAAAAAGTGGGTCATAATACATTAGTGCAACATGGAGTTAATTGAAAAAAAGAAGACAATTTGTCATACCATGCACGAGGTGCTTGTTAAGACGTATAGAGATTGTTCAACCTGTAGACATGACTGGGAAGTTGGTAATAACTTCAGGGTTGGCTGCCATAAACTTCCTCTTTTAGGGACTTGAGAAAAGCGTTTTAACATCTTTTGAAAGACTAGTGATATTCTTATGAACATCAGTTAAGCTATTAAAACATCCGAACGGCCCAAGACGAGCAACAGGAGCAAATGACTCTTCAAAATCAATGCCTTCTTCCTGCCTCAATCCTTTTGCCACAAGACGAGTTTTTTTTCGAACCACAATATTTTGAGCATCACACTTATTCTTCTAGAGCCATTTAAGAGCAATAATATTTCCTTCTGGTCGTGGAACGAGTTCCCAAACTTGAAGTTTCATATTGATCAATCTCATCTGCATGGACTCAATCCAAATATGATCTGCCATAGCTTTTTTGATATTCTTCTGGTTCAAATAGTGCTGTGGTTATATGCATACAAGTATACCTCAGGAATCTGTGTGTAGCGTTGCGGTCATGATCATGTTTTGGATGGTCACAATAACTTGGTCCAGTGATGTTCTTTTGTCCAAAAGTGAGTTGAGGGTTGTGATGGTGAAATTTTGTAATTAGATGGTTCTATAAACGTTGTTGATGACTACTTTCCTCATGACTTGGAGGATTATATGAACAAAAACTGTGAAGTGCATCAAATTAGCAGAAATTTCTTGATGAATTCATCATCCTTGTTAAAGGATTGGAGGGTTAGTTCATTAGATGTAGTTACAATGGGTGGAGCCTCCATGTTCGTTAAATAATTAAAGATGTATAAGGTGAGTCTTCATGATATTTGTCGGTTGTGCCGGAATTGATGGGTGTATAATAAAACTTCTTCATAAAATATTTTCATGCAATCAGACCGAACAAATTATCCAAATCTTCTTTAGTGAGATATTCATTGTTTCTGTGATGAATATATTATTTATGAATTGTTTATAGTCGGGTTCTAAACATTCGTAACGTGGTTCAGTAAGATAGCTGTAAGATCCTCAAAACTTGGACAGTATGGTTTCCATACTCTTTTTTAGTGCGTCGGTATAGATTCTCAAAACCGCTAGATGTTTCCGAATAACAATAAAGACCAATGTTGCTTTTGATTTTCATTTTTTCCAAGTAATCTCGGTTCATATGTTGGATAACACAATGAACAATACACATAAAAATATTCAACATTTGGCTTTCTGCCACGTAATAACTCATAAGGTGTTTTGTTATGTCATGTATGATTGATTGACCGATTTTGAGTAAAACAAGCGGTAGCCACTGCTTCAGCCCAAAGAAATTCATGTAATCGAGAAAAAGATAAAGATCGTACGAGCAGGCTTAACAGAGTTTGATATACGTCTTTCAAATACTATTATGCTGAGAAACGTTTGAGCGTTGAACATTTAGTTGCTTGATGCCTAATTTTCTTATTGATGCTTTAGAAGAGTTGCTTTTGAACTTAGTACATTGTCTGTATGATTGAAAACTTTGGCTTTATTTCATTTGAGCTTGAGTAATGATTTCTTTATACTCTCTGGAGTTTCATTTTCGAAATAAGAACGTAACCTATGTTACGTGAATTATATCCTCGATCACAAGAATATACTTTTTCATTGATCGAAGTTCCCAGCATTGGACCGCATAAATCATATGAAGTAATTCTAATTGGAGTGACATTGGAATAATTTGGAGTGGTTGAGTAGCTTTCTTGCTTTTTCCTTTTTACAAGCCAGAAAAAGGTATCTTTCCATATTTAAATTTGAAGATACCATCAACCAAGTCACGTTGGTAAGATGTTTCTGGTGCCGATCAATTAGATGTTGAGAGTCAGCGATGCTAACCATAACAATTTATCGAAGTTGCCTTAGAATTAGGGACAAGGGTTGAAGAAGCAGCATGTCAGAAATGGAGATAGTATATTATAAATTTATTCGCGATCTCCTTGTAAGTAAATCATCTCCTTCCAGATAGCAATAAATGTCACTTAGAACGAAAAGCCATTCTTAAATCGCAATCACAAAAGTTGACCAATGTAAAGAGATTATGTTCAAGGCCTTAAATATCTACATGACAAATAGTGATATTGTCTATATATAATCACCATAGCTGTGATTGCTTGCTCAAAATTATCATTTCAAAGCAAACGGTGCTATGAATTTCTAATGAAATTTTCAGCAGTGATGATCACCCGTCTATGTTTGGAACAAAATATTAACAATCCACAGAACGATCTGTACTACCGTAACACAAGGAAAGAAACACCACATGGATAATGTGGCAATTTGATGCATTTCTAACAGAAACCGATTGTTTTTTCAGATGAGGCGACATATTCTGAACCATTCGGTTTTGTGTTAACAGGAGACCAAACACATTTGGTTTTGATTCAAAACCAATTTTTGCCAAATTTGAATGTTCGATCTTGTTCTTCTGTATGTGCTTAAAGATTTATCTTGTAAATTTATTTTTCTTTATTACTAGAATCTTATCGTTAGCTTTGAGGTTACTTCGACATCAAATTTTAGGTTTGGAGACTATGTAAGAGATTCTAAAGATTAGATAGTGTCGACTCATAGAAAACCCCTAGTCTTGTGAAATATAAGTAGTATCATAGATTTTGGTGTTCTAGATTTAGTGGATAAGGTTCTACGATACATCCGACTGCACATTCCAATTTATAATTTTCAAAACAGTTATCTGGAGGAATAAGCCACATTTTGCCTACAAGAAACCACTTAACAAAGTTTTCACTTTAGAAGCGTTGCAAATCAACTTCAATTTACTTTCTCTTTGTTTGAGATAAACTTTTTAGATGTGTTATCTGTTGCTTATTTTTTACAAGGAAATCTGCTATTTTCTAATTGCTGGCTTCTTAGAGTTAGCTTAGACTCATTTTGACATGTGAATCTATATTCATTGGTCTTCTAAACACCCACAATAGGATGCGCAGTTATTCCTGTAGAAGCTAAATCATGCTTAGCCTCGTTTGTTTGTGATTTATGTGTTGTGACAACTTTGTACATTCCAGGTGCTATGACATTTTTGTTTGTAAAGTAACTGGTTTTGACACGACATGGTTTTCTTCTGATTTTGGAACATCCGTTTTCTTTTGAAATAAAGTGTTTGTTAATGTGTGACACAAAGAAGAGTTGAGAACCAATTTGTCTTGTTAACTTTGTATTTTTCAGACTTACTTTTTCAATCATTTGCCCTGTCTAGTTTTTAATTCTGATATGGTAAGCAAAAGATTCTGATTCTCAGCACGAACATCACCATATGCATATGTTTTCTCAAAGACATGAGCAATTAATTCGTCCATTTCCATTTGAGTTTAAGACCGTGTCTTTTTTATTGAATTGAAAAGCTTTTGATATTCTAATTTACATTGTCAGTTCTTTTATCAAAAATTGCACATAAATCCAAGATACACGTTTTCATCTTTATCTTTTTCTATTTTTGAAAAAAATCCAAGAATAATCAAGAGGATTTGTGTTTTTAGTCTTCAAATGTGAATCAATTTATGTTTGTCTTTTTATGTTGTACGTTAATTCAAACAACACTTTTCTTTCATACCTTTGCATCTTTTTCAAGAATTTTTATCTCTTGTTTGCAAAACCTCTTAATCTCGTATGATTTCTTTTTAGGTTGTTCATTTCTGCATGAGTGAATTGTTACAACATTCTTGATTTACACACACACTTAGTTTAACTTCATGTGAGAGATACTTCCAAACAGTTGATCTTTCAAAGAAATCTTTTTGCATCTATAGTTCACAAAGTTTCTTTTGTAGACTCAAAAACATCTTTCAATCTCTTTTATCTCCCTCGAAATAGAGTCTTAAAGAATTAAAATCGAACGGCAACTCGTTAAACAATTGGTTTGATTTGATCTTATGATAAATAATTGGTTGTTTTCTTCAGGTGAAGTATAAAAAATGCTTGCTTTTTTACGTTCTTTTGAATTAATTCATGACAATTTGGAAAACCATTTTTTATTTTATCTTAACTCAATGATTAAAGGTGACTCGTGGCTGATGCGGGATAGAAGGAGTTGCATTTGATGTTGGTCTAATGGAATAAAAAGAGACTGGAAATATTTTTGCTCAGCAGAATGCTCTTTTTGAGGAACATAGGTCTTATAGAGAGATTTATTTTGAATACAATTGTACATACAAATTTGCTTGTTTGCATCAACACTTGGATCATTATTTTTTCATTATACATTTTTGTGGCTTTTAGAAGCATTCACTCAAGAGTGTCCTCATTTCTCTACATTTCAAACTAAAATTTATCTGTACCCAAAAAACTAGATGCAACATATAACTTTGGACACTTTGAAATTGCTTGCTTGAGTGTATAAGGATTCGGATACCCCAAACCATGTTTTAATTGTTGGTCATACACAGACAATGGTTTTGGTCCAAGCATAAACATTCCTTGTAAAGAATTACCAAGTTTCAAAATCAGATCAACATTCTTTTTCAGTTTGGCCTCAAGATCTAGAATAGTATCATGATAAGTATCCTCTTTTTCACTCATTTGCCTTTTTAAAATTGAATGAGTCTTTTGTAATTCCTCATTTTTCCGTTTGTAATTTTTGACATCTAAATCTAATTTATCTCGTTGTTTTTCGAGATCTCGAATGATATCTCGATCACGAACTAATTGAGACTGAGCTTGTTTATTATAACGTTTTGCCCGTTCATCAGCTTCAAGAAATTCGTTGAGATAATTATTATCCTTGTTTATGTTTTCCAAAATCCAAACCCGTTCCTTATACATCTCAAGCTGACTAGTCAAATGCGTGTTTTGTTTTTGAACTTGTTGAGCAAATATTTGTTGTTTTTCAGCTTCCTGATATGCATTTCTAGCAAGTTTTTCTACTGCACATAGATCAGGAACATGTGTATCTTTTTCAACACTGCCACTATTAACATTTCCCTTGAATGAATCAAATTTAATATTGCTATTAATTTGATCATCACCAATGGTACTGTTAATAATTTTAGTATGAGTTGGATACATTGGTTCATTATTCTCATCGATAGATGAAGATTGTACCTCACTTATAAATGCAGACTCATAGCTTGGCCCATCATCAGAAGTATGATCAGCTGGTTGAATTCTGGCCATTAAGCATATGTTTGCATTGAGTTCTTTAATTTCTTCCATCCTTGATGCATCAGCAAAGAGAAAATCATTCTGCCCATCAGTAAGAATTACACCAGCTTCATCCTGTTTTGCCAGCAATATTTGTTCCATGAAATACTTCAAGTCACGAACCCTTGGCTTTGGACAATTCCTAGCATAATGTCCTTTTCCACTGCAGTTGTAGCATTGAACAGTTGAAGAATTGCCTGAAGATGGAGTTCGAATAGTCCTTTGAACATTTCCAGTCTCTTTTGGAGCATTCATTCCCTCAACAACTTCCTCTTGAACATAAGCTTGTCTGCTATTTCTTCCAGTATTACTAGAATTCCTGCTTTGAATATTCACCTTGTCTTCTTGAATGATTGCTTGATTTCTGGTGTTGGATGAAGCACGAAGACGATTATTTGTTGGATTAGAGAAATTTTGAGTAATGGATTTTGCAAGTAGCAACATCGCAGAGAATAGAGGATCTTCAGAATTGTTGTGAACATCATCCTGCTGGTACTCATCATCATAATCAACCATAGACATAGGATGTGTCACATAATAAGATGATGTTTGTGTGGAGGATGAACCCGTATGTGCTACTAGAGCCAAAGAGTCATGAGAATTTTCTAACTTCTTTGCTCTTGAAGCATTAACCAGTTTCTCAAATTGCTGAAGATAATCAAAAAGATCATCGAACGAATCCACTATCAATTGTTTAGCAAGACGAACTTGAGTCACATATTTCAACCATTCCGGTTGCAAACTATTCAGAAACTTTGTGTTAATTGTAACAATTGGAAAATGCATGTCATTTCTTTCCAAATCGTTCATTAACTGAGCAAAACGATTGTAAACTGAGACAAGTGCTTCCCCTGGTTCAGCAACAAACTGATCAAATTCATTTGTAAAACGAGTTTCTCTATCAACTTTGTTTTGTATAGTTCCCCTCATAAGACGTTCAACTCTTTTCTACATGTCCTTATGTTAGGAACAAGAAAAGTATCGGTCACTTCCAATATATACTAGTCTTAGCCCGTAGGTTAACATATGATAAGCTTAGTAAGCTAATATGGCCCAAGGCCCATGGAAGCCTTAGTAAAGCCTATGGCCGGCCTTGTATGTAGCATATATACCCTCTCCATGCCTTGGAGAGGGTGGTTGGTTGTTTCAATTCTTATTTTCACACACAAAATAATATTATCATCTATTCCATATTACTTTCTCTCTCTAGAAACTTTCCAACCCACTTATCTCTCTAGTTCTTGTATAATATCAAAGATTACTAGTATTCTACAATTGGTATCAAGAGTCATGGAGTGGTGTGTTTAGTTTTTAATTTTGTCTTTTGATTTGTGTTCAAAACCTTTACAAAGAGCAAAATCTTGATTTAAAATTTTTCGGCTTAAAAACCTTAAAGTTGTCATTTTTCTTGTTCCTATAGGGTTAGTAACACTAGCTGTACAAGATTTTTTTACAAAAAAACCAATCATAAATGTGTCTTTTTTGAGTTTTGAAAAATTTGGTTTCGTCGTAGTTATAACCGAACTAGTCGTCGTAGTTGTAACCGAACGAGTCGTTTTTGTTGGAACCGAACTAGTTTGTTTGTGTTGAAACCGAACGAGTTGATTTTGATTTTAGTTTGAAACCGAAATAATTTTGAACCAAATTAGTTGATATTCACTTGGTACCAACTAGTGAAAAATCAACTTGTGTACTCCTTTGTTTCACCGAACTAGTGAAACCAACTAGTTTATCGTTTGACAAACGAACTAGTTTAACACCTTTGGACAATTAAAAAATTTCGAACTAGTGAACCGAACTAGTTTACTCCTTTGTCAACCGAACTAGTGAACCGAACTAGTTTACTCCTTTGACAATCGAACTAGTGAACCGACTAACAAGATTTTTTTTGTCAGCCGAACTTAAAATTAACTTCTTTGAACAACCGAAACCTAATCAAGGTGTTTGAGTTCAGAACCCATATCCGCCGAACTAGTCCACTTTCAATTAAAAACCTTATCAACTCAAATTTCTAAATTTATACGGTTATTTCTTTGACTTGTAAAATCCCGGTGGAAACATTAATTGTTTTCCCTGTTTTGTGAGATTGTAAAATCCGTGTTAGTTTTAAGAACTTACTCAAGACTCGACAACCACTAATCAAACACAATTTCGTTTACATAAGATCGATCAATTAGTAAATATTTTGATACCACGTTTTCAATGACGTCTCTTGCGGATAAATCACTTCTCTCGGATGGTGGAAATTACACCACCAATACTTGAAAAAAACATTTGTTGATTCATGGAAAAAGCTGAAGAATGGAAAACTTTATAAGTTGAATAAACCACATGGTTGAATGATCCTTGCTTATCGTTGAGAAGGTCTAATCGTCTGGCCATCATTCACTGTAGATGAGTGTAACAATGACTTAAGGAATATTACTGAGCTCACCCTGCAGAAGCCATTCAAGCTGATTGTGGAATCAAAAGCAATATTAATATTATTCTCCAAGGCCTTCCTATAGAAATTTATGCTCTTGTAAGTCAACATCGTGTAGCCAAGGATCTTTGGGAGAAGATTAAACTCCTCATGCAAGGAACGTCGTTAACAAAGCAAGAACGAGAGTGTAAGTTGTACGATGAATTTGATAAGTTCCTACAAGAAAGGAGAGTTGTTAAGCGAGTAAGTAGTATACTTGAGATTCACATTGCTACTCAAGATATTGAACACTTACAAGATGCCACGGAGCAATTTCAAGTTAAATACCAAGTTTTTGAACACACTTCTGATGAATGGAGCAAATTCCGTTACTTGATGTTAAGTTGTGTCAAGACTTGCATAACTACCAATGATGGATCAGTTCATGCTTATTAGAAACCAACATGAACGGAAATGCAAATGAAGTTCGTTTAATGCATGGAAAGTTACTCGATCCTCTTGCTTTAGTTGATCTCACCAAATAACACAGTCACCTTATCAAACTCATCAAACCACTTACCAAAAACACTCAACTTAACCCACCTAGCTTCATAACTTATCTATCTTCCACAGTATGGTTCCCTAATCATTCTCAACAATACTCAAACTATCAACATTAACAACTCTTTCAGTAACTTATCCATCCAATGATTTTCAATCATCAATTCACCACAACGTTTATTCTCCATCATCATCCATCCCTCAATTTGAATATCCTCCCCAAATTAACCTACATCTAAATTTTCCCAACAAGACTCCGGTGTTTTAATTATTAGTAGTGTTTCCAGAAAGGTTGAATGGATACCATTGATGCCATCAATCACATGTGTCGTTTTTTACTGTAGTTGCACCTCCGTTATCCCTATATACCAATAATCAGCTGAGAAGAAAACCAGTCTATCCCTAGGAACAGCTAACCATTCAATAATGGACAAAGAGTTCATTACAACCATATTAGGGGAGCAAACTTCTTTTGCTGCAGGTTACTTCAAGGACTTACACTTAGGAGCAAGTGCCCAAGCAATTCTGGAAACAAAAGGACGGTTATATTTGCTACAACTACAAAGGGGAAGGCCACATGTCCAGACAATTGCACCAAACCAAAGAGAAAAATTGATGATTCGGTGGTATAAGGAGAAAGTGTTTGCATGGTACAAGCTCAAAGCACATGGTCAAAATTTAACATGAGGTGGAACTGCTTTTTTGGCTAGATCCAGATATTTCCTGAAGTCAAAGACACAGTCTGTCATCACTCAACAATGCTGCTTATTCAAGCTTGATAATTTAGATACATATACTCATGATTGTGACGAACTCAATCTGCCAAAGGTTGCTCTCAGGATGATTTTATCTCATTTATGGTTTAGATGCTCTTGCTAAGTACACAATCATGATAAGTATGAATAAAAATGTGGTAAAATCAAGCTGTGCAGGTGATGCCGTCCTTCTCAACAAGTACGAATGTTGTGAATATTCAGAGACTTAAAATAACAAGTGGATAGCAATATCATTCCTTATTCTCAGTATGTGATTGAATACTACTAGCAACCCTGTTCAGATAATTCTAACTCCTCTGCATAACAAGATGATTTATAGTTATCTATGATTGAAACAACTAACAAAACCCAAGTTGCTAATTTACCCAAGGATAAATCTGGGAAATAAGAGTGTGAATGGATTACCTTAACTGCGCTGAGCTTGGAAAGATATGAGGAAACCAGAAGTTTAAAAAGGTTGAAGAAGGAAAAAAGTTGATTCAAAGAGTCAAAATATAGGTTCAGGCTCCTGTGCATCTGTATGTAGAGATTGATCTTCTTTAAACAAACTCTTTCAGAACATTTAAAAGAAAAGGAATTTTTATTACTAAAGGTACTCTTCTAAAAAAAGATTTTTAAGCAAAGAAGAATTACGACAATGATAGAGAAAATAACTATAGAAAAGCAGATCAAACCATCTAGATAATATTGTTTTAAAAGAAGCCCATCAATCTGCACAACAGTTCACATGTTGACGAAACCTCAGTTTTTCTATGTAATTACACTAAACAATCTCTAAGGTTTTTCAAAATCCCTCTTCTATCTGCAGAAAGTCAGTAGTCGAAACCAAAGCATATGTTGGTGATATTATTGTGCAAACTTATCCTATTGTGATCTCCTTGACTCAGAAGCGAAGAGACCTTAACACTTTGCTGAAGAGAGTCGTTCCAAATGCTTTTAAAACATATAAGGAAAATATGATGTTAGAAAAGTGAAAAAGCAGTTTGATACCACACCAAATTGATTTATGCTGCTCTTAACCAACTTTATAAAGATTTTCCAACACGATTTGTTCCACAAACTGAATTATCTGCTGAACAAGCCTTTTGGTCTCAGAATTCTGTGAATTCTTCAGAACCCACACTTTCTATTAGACCCACCAATGTTGAGGTTCCAAAAGAACTTCCTAAAGTTAGCATGGTTAACACAAGTTTGAAGAAACTTAAACACCATCTTGCTAACTTTGATGTGGTAGTCAAAGAAAGGACCACACCCACAGCTATCATTAAGGGTTCATGGGGTTTTGAACATACAAAGCTTGTTTTAGGGATGAAATAATTCATTTGTAAAAGCCCTGAAAGGGACTTATATAGGTCAATTCAACCAACATTTTGTTTTGATGAACTTTTTGAAGTCAAATGTCTTTCTATCAAAGGAACAGGGCTGCGGAACAAACATCGTATTTGAGTCAAAAAACATTTGAAGTTAAGATGAATCAAGTTTTGAACGAAAATGAACGACTCTTGGAACAAGTGATGAACAAAGATATTGTGAACTTAATTGCAAATTCTTCTGTGGATAATGATTATGTGAATGTGCGTGAATGTCAAAAGTGTCTCAAACTTAAGACTGAGCTTCAAACAGATTTCATTGAGAAAGAAACTTACGATAAACTGTTCAAAAGTTTTACCATTCTTGAAAAACATTGCATCTCTTTAGAAGTTGACACTCAACTTAAACAGGAAATTTTTCAAAGGGAAATTTTTGTTTCTTAATCAAAAGTGTTTCCACGTTTTGATCAATTGTTGCATTAAATGAATTAAAAGCTCTAGTCCCTAGAGAAAGACACAGTAATTAAGATTTGAAAAGGAGGAATTAAAATCTCTAAGTGGAAAAATAGATAAGGATAAGATCAAACAGGACTTCGAAGAGATTGAAACCATTAATATTGAATTGGATCATAGGGTGACAAAGCTTATTGCTGAGAACGAGCATTTGAAACAGACCTACAAGCAACTTTATGACTCGATTAAACCAACACGTATTCAATCAAAAGAACAATGTGCTAAGTTAATTAGTCAAGTCAACTTAAAGTCTGTGGAAATTTCTGATTTAAATGCAAGTCTTCAGGAAAAAGCTTTGGCAATTACAGCTCTCAAGGATGAATTAAGGAAACTTAAAGGAAAAGCCCTAGTTGATAATAATGTTTCAAACCACCCTAGTGATCCAGAGTTGCATCAAGTTAATGTGGAACCAATATATAACCCGAATTGTTGATAAAAGGACAGCTCACTTGCCAACTATTACGCATTTCGGGAAAGAAGCCGCGTAGAAAGCCGCAGTTCATAGGAATATAGTTGTACGATCATATTAAAGCTAATTATCCCTTAGATCCACTCTTAGAATCTGCCTGTAAGTATACTAAACTAATTCAGGAGATGCTTTCTAAAATCAGTAAAACCTGTCCTAGTATCAACAGTTCTGGAGAACAATTAGTGGCTGTGACCCCGATGAACAAAGTCAAAAGAGTTAGATTCACTGAGCCCGTCACATCCTCAAGAAACACAAAAACAGCCCATACCTCAAACCTAGCTTCTAACAAACCTATGTTGTCTTCTACAGGAGTAAAACAGTCTACTAGTGACCCTCTGCACCCCGCCCCCGCTCCTCCTAGACCTCCCCTCCCTCCGCGCAATACAACCTCCCGAAGCGATGAAGATTCACAAACACCAAGGCAGTACTTGAAGAATAAAGTAGAAGCCCACCATTTTAGGAAAGTTTTAAATCTAGTTTGAAAAATAAAGACTGTGTTGTTGCACCTAAAGGACCTCCCCTCACCGCCTCACGTGCAACATTCATGTTTAATGCGAATATGAACTTTAAATGTGTTAAGTGTAATGGTTGCATGCTTTCTGATAATCATGATTTGTGTGTTCTTGATTTTATCAATAATGTGAATGCTCGTGCTAAATCTAGATCTGTTAAGAAAAATTCAAAGAGAAAAGTTTGGAAACCAACAGGAAATGTGTTTACCAATATTGGATATATCTGGAGACCTACTGGTCGGACCTTCACTATAGTAGGAAATGCAAAGGCCCTTAAACTAGGATTACACAACTATGAAGTCGTCCCATCTTTGGAACCCAATTTACTCTAGATAATGATCACCTAAAACCTACCTGCAAACATTGGTTTATACAAGGAACCTAGGAAATCTAAAATAATATTCCTATTGCAACCCTAAGATTCTTATCTGTATCTGCTAACAAAAAGAACCCAGTAAATCTTGGGTGGTCCATAAATTCCGATGTTCATCATCCTCTCTTGATGCATGCAGGTCGGTTCAAATTATCCTCTGGTATTTGGACTCCGAGCTCCCCACTCCCAGCCCCCCTACCCTCCCCCTTGCACACACGGAGGACCCATCCCCCCATTGCCTCCCCTCCACACCCCGCTCACCAACTTATTCAGCAAATTTCTATTCTTGGGTACAGTCAAATTCGGTAATGATCATGTAGCAATGATTATGGGTTATGGAGACTATCAGATTGGGAATGTTACAATTTCAAAGGTTTATTATGTTGAAGGACTTGGGCATAATCTATTCTCTGTGGGATAATTTTGTGATTCCAACCTCGAAGTTGCGTTTTGTCAACACACCTGGTACATTCGCAATTTAGAAGGTGTTGATTTATTAACTGGATCTCGAGGGGACAATCTTTATACACACTCTCTTGGGGATATGATGGCATCCTCTCCTATCTGTCTCTTGTCAAAGGCCTCTAAAACTAAGTCTCGGTTATGGCATCGTCGTCTCTCTCATTTAAACTTCGGTGCTATTAATCATCTTGCCAGACATGGTCTTGTTCGAGGTCTCCCTAAGCTCAAGTTTGAAAAGGACCATTTGTGTTTTGCATGTGCATTAGGCAAGAGCACGAAGAAACCCCACAAACCCAAATCTGAGGACACCAATCAAGAAAAACTCTATCTATTGCACATTGATCTGTGTGGACCAATGCGTGTCGCGAGTGTCAATGGAAAGAAGTACATCCTTGTTATTGTCGACGATTAATCTCGATTTACATGGGTAAAATGCTTGCGATAAAAGATGAAGCTCCAACTTTTATTATCAATTTTTTGAAGATGATCCAAGTACGACTTAAGGAAACCGTCCGACGCATCAGAACTGATAATGGAACTGAGTTTGTTAATCGGACATTGCGTGAATATTATGAGAAGGTTGGCATCTCATATGAAACATCTGTTCCTCGCTCTCCATAGCAAAACGGTGTTGTTGAAAGATGAAATCATACGGTAATTGAAGCAGCCCGCACTATGTTAATTTATGCAAAAGCTCCTTTATTTCTATGGGCCGTAGCGGTTGCTATAGCCTGTTATACCTAAAATCGTTCCATGATACGCCTTCGACACTGTAAAACACCATACGAGCTTGTGCACAACAAACCTCCCGACCTATCGCATCTTCATGTGTTTGGTGCACTCTGCTACCTAACGAATGATAGCGAGAATTTATGCAAGTTACAACCGAAGGCCGATATAGGAATTTTCATTGGCTATGCACCCACAAAGAAAGCATTCCGGATTTACAACAGTCGTACCAGACGAATAATTGAAACCATTCACATTGACTTTGATGAGCTAACTACAATGGCTTCTGAACATAGCAGTTCAGGACCCGCACTTCATGAAATGACTCCTGCAACAATCAGTTCAGGACTCGTGCCAAACCCTCCTCCTTCAACACCGTTTGTACCACCATCGAGAACTGACTGGGATATTTTGTTTCAACCGTTGTTTGATGAATTACTCACTCCTCCACCTAGTGTTGATCACCCAGCCCCTGAAGTCATTGCTCCAATTGCTGAAGTAGTTGCTCCAGTACCTGCTGTATCAACCGGTTCACCTTCTTCAACAACTGTTGACCAAGATGCACCATCACCAAGTAACTCTCAAACAACACCCGAAACTCAACCTCCTGTCATTCCTAACGATGTTGAAGAAGAAAATCATGATATTGAAGTAGCACATATGGGTAATGATCCGTACTTTGGTATCCCAATTCCAGAAATCCCTTTTGATCAATCTTCATCGTCAGATTCTATTCATACAATTGTGCATCCCGATCACCAAATTTCTGAACACAATAGCAAATGGACTAAGGATCACCCACTTGAAAATATAATCGTTAAACTCGCTAGACCAGTTTCTACAAGGTTGCAATTACATGAGCAAGCTTTTTTCTGTTACTACGATGCTTTCCTCACTGTTGTTGAACCCAAGACGTATAAAGATGCTTTGACTCAATCTTGCTGGATCAAAGCAATGCAAGAATAACTCAATGAGTTCGAATGCCTTAAAGTATGGGAGCTCGTACCCCGACCAGATAAAGTTATGGTTATTACTTTGAAGTGGATCTACAAAGAGAAGTTAGACGAACTGGGAGGCATTCTAAAGAATAAGGCTCAGTTAGTGGCTCGTGGTTACCGTCAAGAAGAGGGAATTGATTTTGAAGAGTCATTTGCTTCGGTTGCAAGATTATAGGCTATAAGGATTTTTCTCGCGTTTGCCGCTCACATGAACATGGTCGTCTACCAAATGGATGTGAAGACTGCGTTTCTGAATGGTAATCTGCGGGAAGAGGTTTATGTTAGCCAGCCGGACGGGTTTTAGGATCCAGATAACCCCAATCACGTGTACAAGCTTAAGAAAGCTCTTTATAGGTTGAAACAAGCTCCCCGCGCGTGGTATGATATGTTGTCTTCGTTCCTGATATCCCAAGACTTCTCTAAAGGCTCAGTGGATCCTACTATTTTCATCCGTAGGGAACGCAAGGAATCACTTCTGGTACAAATATATGTCGATGATATTATCTTTGCTGCATCTACACCAGAACTTTGTGACCTATTTGCTAAAATCATGTGTTCAAAATTTAAGATGTCAATGATGGGCAAAATCTCATTTTTCTTAGGACTACAGATTTCTCAAAGTCCCAGAGGCATCTTTATTAATCAGTCAAAATATGCCCTTGAATCTTTAAAGAAATATGGTTTTGACACTTATGACCCAGTGGATACTCCCATGGTGGAGAAATTCAAACTGGATGAGGATAAAGAAGGGAAAGCCGTTGATCCGTCACACTATCGTGGTATGATAGGCACCCTCCTTTATCTCACAGCCAGTAGACCTAACCTACAATTTGCTATATGCATGTGTACCCGGTATCAGGCTCGGCCTACCGAAAATCACTTACATGCGGTCAAAAGGATCTTTTGATATCTAAAAGGAACCGTAAATCGAGGACTATAGTATCTAAAGGATTCTTCGATTGCTCTAACATCATTTGCAGATGCGGATCATGCTGGTTGTCAAGATACAAGACGTAGCACATCTGGTAGTATGCAATTCTTGGGAGATAGACTTGTTAGCTGGTCATCCAAAAGGCAGAAAAGCGCTGCGATATCCAGTATGGAAGTTGAATATATTGCTTTATCCGGCTGTTGTGCTCAAGTCCTTTGGATGAGATCATAGCTTACTGACTATGGCTTTGGATTCAATAAAATTCCAATGTACTCTGATAACAAAAGCGCTATAGCCTTATGTTGCAACAACGTTCAACATTCCAGATGAAAGCATATAGACATCAGATTTCACTTTATCAAGGAGCATGTTGAGAATGGAGTGATTGAACTTTACTTTGTCAATATGGAGTATCAACTGGCGTACATCTTCACAAAAGCCCTTGCAAGAGAAAGAATTTAATGTTTAGATCATATAATGCCTTTTCAAGCTAAGTGAGATAACTGCAATCTGAAATTTTGGAGACCAGGAAGCTGCCTTAACTGCCCATAAGCTTGAGTGTATTGTGTGTGTGTAGTTTTGGAAATTGGGAATCTCAGCTTAGGAGCCTCCCACAAACATCAAATCTTCCTTAACTGATAAATAAATTTTCAAGCTAATCAAATTTTTGAAAAAGATGAAAAGCTAAAAGTATAGAAGAATAGGAATGAAAGCTGTCAAAGACAAAGATGCTTTACAAAAAAATTTTGACTCTTGGTCTGCATCTTCTAAAAATCTTTGGAAGCTAATTGATTGTGGGATGAGCTCAACTGTTAAGATAGGTTTAGGATATGGCATACAATCAAATGCTGAGGTCCTAGGATATGAGGAAGAAATAAGTAGAGGTATTTTTGCTTTTAGGGAAACAGATGCAGGATATTATGACATCCCACTATACAGCAGATTTAAACAAGTAGAGTACAAAGGTGTCCCCCATCCTCTTAGTGGTGATTATACCCCTAGGGAACAGGAGGACATAGATGATTCTCTGTATGAGTATGGTAAATATGGGCCTCAACCTCAATCTCCTAGTCCTACTGAGTCTGATGCAAGTTCTACTGTTTACTCAACTTGTCAATCCAATGACAGTGATGGGGAACTAGGAACTGTATCTGACCATTTAGTCAATGATGACCATATCCATGACCATATCCCTATACCTTCTATTGAGCAGGTCACAATTGCCACCCAAAAGACTCAAACACAAGTGCCTAAACCTCAACAAATAGTTGACCCTAGTTGTGCACAACATGTAAAAACTCCTAGGCAACCAATTAGGACACCAGTGACTCCCTCACCTATTCCTTCATATAATAGACAAAATTGGAATCAAGGAATGCAAAGGGACTTAGGTGCAGGATCATCCACTGAAGCATATGGAGCATAGAGGCTATTTTTGATAGTGGATGTTCTGGGCACATGACTGGTAACAGGGCCCATCTTGAAGATTATCAAGAACTATCCAAAGTGGGATCTGTTACTTTTGGAGGAAGTAAAGGTAGTATCAGTGGAAAAGGTACAATTAGATTAGGAAATTTAGTTTTTGATAATGTGGCTTTTGTAACATTCCGTATTTTCAGGTCATTTTCGACGTCATCTATTTTACGAGTTTCCGTGAGTGAGTGTCGACATTT
>BQNB010053641.1:0-23922 GCA_026074375.1 Tanacetum coccineum
TTTATTTAGTTAAAATTTGAACTAGACCAAAATGCCTTTATATGAAATATTTTACATAGATATAACAAGAGGTGCATGTAGCTCAGTTGGTTAAGCTTGTACACTTGCATCTCTTACCTGTGTGACCCGAGTTTGAACCTGGCATGGGGCAATTTTTGCTAATTCCACGTCAGCGGCTGACGTGGCTGCCACGTAGGCTAGTGGGACCCAGCCGGCTGACGTGGCAGTGCCACGTAAGCCGACATGGGACCCACATGCTGACGTGGCAGTGGACCCCACTGCTGACGTCATCGACGGCTAGCCAATAAGGCGCTGCCACGTGGCGGCGGCGCCGCCACTAATGATTGTTTTGCAGGTGTACGAGGTTGACTATTTGACTGGCAGCTGACCAATACCGAGGCGACACGTGGCACTGTTTGGCGGCTAATGATTGGCTGACACCAATCATTGGTACGAGGTTCTAGAATATGCCATTATGGGCATTTATGGCAAATCATTATCAATCATTGGCTCATAAATACTGGCGTTGGATCCAAGCTATAATTTGTGGCTGGAAATATTTCATATGAGCTGGAATGGGGATGAAATGACAAATATACCCTCCCACTTGGGCTATAAAATGGATTACACAGCAAGACGCAATGGGGATGAAATGACAAATATACCCTCCCACTTGGGCTATAAAATGGATTACACAGCAAGACGCAGGGGATGATTTTTTTTATCTTTCCATTATTACTAGTTATAATCCTCGTGCACGCATGAGGTTTTTTCTAAAATTTTGAATAGTGTATTTTTATTTATTAAAGAACATATAGCTTAATGTTTGTTGTTGGTTTTAATTATGGTTTCCGTTTATATATATTTACCGAGTAATGCTATTTAGACCTAAAACACAAGCCTAAATACATGCCTAATGCATAAATCACTTGTACATGTGTATTATGCACTTTCTCTCTCCAAATTAACACCAATCATTTATTCAAATCAACCAATCAAATCATTAGGCACATGAGTAGGCATCATTATTAGGCACAACAATCATTTTTCATATTTACCATATCTTCTAATTCTATCAAAAAAAATACTTTATACTTTTAAAAAGGATTAAATATTAGATATTGATGTCGAGAAAGTACCTCGACACCACAAAAGATCTTGACCCTTAAGATGTTGTGTTAGTGAATACTGAGAATCAAGTCTCAATCATGCCCCCGACATTTGACGAAAGGTTTTGGTGATTCAAATATTACAACACACGTGCACGCACGAGTTTTTTTTCTTTCTAATTTTGTTAATATTAAGTTTGTTTATAGGTTGTAATTATGGTTTTTAGTTATGTTAAAGTGTTGTGGTAAAAGATCAAATGCACATATCTTCTAAATTATATTAATTTTATGATGTTTATAACATTTATTCTAATAATCTTACGAATAGCATATCCATAATGATTACAAAACATCATTGTTATAGTAGTAATGTAATTCTTTGAACTAAAATGATTAGGAGGGAGGTTGTAGTGGTTAAGTTTTGATGATCATTTTAGACATTTGGCCCATTCTGGTCCCCATTTAATCAGACCCGTTTGAGATAAGCTCAACCAAAATTGACCCGTTTATAAGTTAATAGGTCAAATGTATGTGTCAGTTGAAGGATTTGGTTCAGGTTTGGAATGGTTCGGTTCCTGCTAATGAAATGCCTCTATTTCTAGAGTATATCAGTATGATGGTAAAAAGTCAAAACATAGATGAACATGCACTGGTCTATCAACTTTCCACAACTTTCCTCGGTAAGTGTAACCACATATTTCATAACAACCCGCATAACTATTAAAACAACCTCCTATAAAGGCTATTACAACTTCAATATAGGCAATAGCATCATTATATTTCTTCACAAATATGCACAAAAACATAATCTAGTGAACTTTAGATGTTGACACAACACAAGTAGTTATTATTTACACAATAGGAAACCTCATGTAAGAAGATGACCATAATGGCAAATTTTATACATTACTCACATAGTAAACTTACCAGCCCAACATAATAGGTCACTGCCACACCACATACAGAAGAACAACAATGTAAATCTTAACTCGGAGATACATATAGAAAATCCAAGCCTTCTAGGACGTAATTCGCCTTAATCAGTGACGAAGCCAGAATTTCATATACGGGTGGGCCAAATACAATTAACCGTTGCAACGTCGTCGTGATAAAATATTACAGTCTTCTATTTTCAATGCAAGTACGAAACATAGCTTGCACAGTAAAACTAGAATATTCTATGTAATAAAATTTGATCTTAAAATTTAACTTAAACGTAATGAAATATACGCTCAAATTAATTTGAAGCATCTAATTTGTGAAGATATAAAATAAATACACTTTTAAGTCGAAATAAATGAAATGTCATAATAACATTTGCTCCAATCCTTAAATTACTTGTGTACAACTGTACATTTATGAACCTCATATCTTCAACAATTACACTTGGTTTAGTTCCTGTCTGTTTAGCATACCACCCTTTACCCATGCCTGTAGGCATGATGGTGTGGTAACCTGCATGCAAAAGTATGGCCTGATGTTTGCGTTATCAAAAGAAATTGACCATTTATACGGCTTCCACCGATTGGATATTTGAAAATGGGCATAGATATTAGAAGTGACCTCCTACAATGAAATAAAAAAATCACATTAAAACAAATGGCAAGTAATATATCCGTTTGACCTGTAAAGATGATAACAGATGAACATGTCACTTAAGCTTGAAATTTTTCCAAAGAATGAAATGATCCAATGTTTTAAAGAACTCTCAGTTATAGAAACTATTGCTGTTTTTATGACATCACAAACCTAGGTAAAAAAACCCTGCTAGTAATGGGCATAACGCGGTACAACTAACATGCCTATAACGTGGCCAACGGTGCAGTTGGCGACGTTATTGGTACAAAAAACGCACCCATAATGTGGTTATAACTCACTGCACCGAGCACTCAAGAAATCAGATTAAAAACAAAGTTATTATTATAAGGATGCCCTTCAATTCCAAAATCAAAAATAATTCTTACAATAAGCATGTTGCACAAAGTAAACTAATGATTGGCCGACAAATCATAAAATGGGGGAAACTATTTAGCCAATTAAAGGATAATCTATATTTGAAATAAAACAGTTTAAAAGATTTGTTTATGGCTCAAAGTGTAATTTGACTCAAATGTCCATTAATCTTGTGTAACAGCCTGCATCATCAGTAATAAACACCAGCTGATTAGAGTAATTTATGTGTTGTTACATGTTTTAAAGAACTACTTACAAATCATAAGGGGGGGGATTGTTCTAAGAAAGTTCAGTTGTAATGATGACGGGTCAAAAATGTATCGTTTTTCAACCCGTTTTTTCCCTGGTAAAAGTAGTTGCCTGGTTACGGCGTTTCTTGAGTCAAATGTCCATTAATCTTATGTCGTTTAGGCCATAGTCAAACAGCCCTTAAATAAGTCTTTTTGATGTTATTGTGTAAAGTGTAATGGGTCAAAGTGGTTTAAACGTGGCTAAATATTTTGTTTGTCTTAATGGTTGTTTGGGATTGTTGAGTTTCAAATTTAATAAGAGAAACCAATGTATACCTTGATATTGATATGTTGGCAACTGGAAAGTAGCAAATAGCTACAACTATGTAAGCAACTACTCCTCCTTTCCACATAGGATCCTTTGAAGGCTTCTTGAGGTTGATGGAATAGCTTCTTGAATCAAAACCAGCATCACCCAAAAACCTTGCCGACGTCTTTCACTGCATCACCGTGGTACACGAGTAGGTATCTTTCGATTGCTTACACTGTTTTCTCTCATGTGCTCTTCAATATCATCCCTTTGACCTTCCAAAAACTGCCCTCTGTTTTTCAAGTGCTTAACATGTTCTGTGGAGGATGTGAGATATCCCAACTTCTGCGTAATATGAACCATCAAAAGATTCACAACAAGACCAAGGATTGCAGATACGAACTCCATTTTCCTGAGACTAAGAATTTAGTTAAACAAAGTTAGGGCACACCCAACCCTCACAACACCCTTCTCTTATCCTGGTTCTTTTTTTATGTTTTTTGTTTTGTTTGTTTTTATGTTGTTCTTTTGTTTTTTTCTGTTGTTTTCCTTCTTTTTTTTTTCTATTTTGTTGCTTGTTTGTTTAGATTCTTGTGTGTTTAATTTTGTTCGTTTTTTGTTAGTTTTTGTGTTTTTTTTTTTTGTTGTTCTCCTATTCTTGTTTAGACAATCAGGTTACATGGGTCGTATTTGGATCATGTGTAACTGGGTTAGGGCAATTGGTTGGGTCGTTCACCCCCACCCCCCAAAACCAACCAGCCAAAGGGATGAGAATGTTAATTACATAGAGGGTTTGGAGTTGCTTATTTTTTTCAGCTTTACTGCTTATTTTTGTTTCATCCTAAATGGTTCCTTATTTTGGATTTTGGAGTAAAAAAAGCAGTAAGCAATTAGGGAGCTGCTTAAATTAAAGTACTTATATGAAAGCACAATTATTATTATCACTTTCATATTTGACCTTTAATTGATTTGATTGAATTTTTCAGACAAATTATTATAGTTTTTAAAAATGTGATTCTTAATGTATGGAGATGATTAATGAGTACTTGTTTCAGAACAGCGTTTATTTTTTTACTCGCGTGTTAATTTTATTTTTTTATTTTTTTTATTCTTTTTGCCTATTTTTAAATTCAGAGAATAAAGTTGGGTACTATCTTAAAAGACAAGTATCTTTTGTTTTTTTTAAATGTTCTAAAAATTTGTTTTTTTAATTAACCTGGCTGAGTGATTGATTCGCGTTTCAATTGGTTTTTTTAAGTCAAAACCAATGTTTTAAAACCCGGTTTTTTAATCGACCCGGTTTAATCACCGGGTCACCGGTTCAACCGGTTGAACCGCCGGGTCGAACCGGTTTTATACATATGTATACTTTATACTATATTTAATATGTAAAGTTGTATAATTTCATAATTTATTCGATTTATTTTCTTCATTAGATTGAAACCGATAAAAAATATTAAGACTCTACCGATAAACTTTATTTTAAGTTCTATTTCTATTATAATATAGCAAATATTTGCAACAACAATTAATATAAATCTAAGTTATAACAATCTATATTAAAACTTAGTTGGTGTTTATAAGTTAGTTTATAACTTTAATTTACTCATTTATAAGATTTTAACTAACAATAGTCCTCATCACTTCAATTTATCCATTAAAATTAGAAAAATCCTTGAGAAAAAAAGATTTTGTTATATTTTTTTGATAAAAAGTCATGACCCGGCCGGGTTTATCAAACCGGGTCGACCCGGGTCAACGAAAAACCAGCGGTTCAATCCGGTTCTCAAACAAGCAAAAACCCGGTCTCATCCGGACCGGTCTCCGAGCCGGTTCACGGTTCAACCGGTTGAACCGGCCGGGTCAACCCGGTTTTTAAAACATTGCTTTCATGAGCCGAAGAAAAGAGAAGGGCAAATTTGTCTATTTTGACCCACCAAACTTGAGCATTCCGACGAAAATTTAAATCTCTCTCCATCAGCCAAGGAATTTTAGGTTGCGTTTAGTTGGAGAAATAATTTTTTATTTTTGTGTTTTCAGATTTGCAAAAAATAAGATGAGATTTATTTTTCACAAAACATAAAAAACACGTTCATGTGATACTATTTTCTATTCTCAAGAAAACAAGGGTGGTTACAAAGAAAGCAAATAAAATGTGTTTTGTAGTTTTCATTGTTAAGTTAAGAAATGCATGTTTTGTGTTTGGGTAAATTACACTATTGGTCTTTAAACTCCACCTGTTTGCGGTCCCTCGTTTTGAAAATCGGTGGAAATGATCCCAAAAGTGATTATTTTGATGCGTGTTTGGTCCCAGTGGATGAACGATCGTTAAATCTCTTAGTAAGTGATGGGTATTATGATAATTTCGTCTCTAAAGTTCTACTCATCATTGGTCCTTCGCTCATTTTTAGTGTTACCCTTTACTTTTCCTTTAACACAGTCATCTCATAATTCTCTCGTCTCTTCCAGATCTCATCTACCACCATCTCCGCCACCAAAGAAAAACCACCAACACCAAACCCCTCCACCTCCACAGAAACACACCACCACCAAATTTCATCACCACCGAACAACACACCTCCACCGAAATCCCCATCGCCACAAAATCACGACCGCTGAGAGGAACTACCAAGACAAAAGCATGAAGTTTTGAGGTATTTTTTTAAGTTTTTTTAGTAGATCTATGTATATTTATTAAGTTTTTTAATAGATCTATGTAGAGGAACCACAAAGTTTTGGTATTGATATGGGTGATAATTACAAAGTTGTCTAGTGTCGATTTATTCAGTCCAATTTGATTTTGTTTTGTGGGACGCGTTAACTGATTTATCCATGGTTTAATTTACTAAAAAGCATGTATTTGATGGTTTTTGTGCTAAAAGTTATTATATAGTAATGTCTAATCGGATACGTGGTTAGTTATAAAGTGTTGTTGCAAATGGTTTTCTTCTCACACGAGTTCATGTTTGTTGGTATTCAAATAATGCTGTCAGTAGTTCGTTTTTGCTAGATTATGATTCAAGGTTAAACATATTATCAGAATATATTATATATTTGTCTTGGAAATATTTCTCTTGATAGATGAGCACGGTACAAAAATGGTCCCGAACCGGCACCGTTTTGGTGGTATCATTTTTTATCCCGACCAAAAATTACGGTACCGTTCCTGGAACCGAGGGAACCGAGAATATGTCCGGTACCGGTTCCGGTATCGGGTTCGGGTAACCTTCCATGATCTTGATTGTTTTCATGCAAACTACAACATGTAACTGTTCGGGTGCATCTTTGACATGTACGTGGTTTGCTGGATCATGTAGGCCATGGCTTATTTACACCTTTTTTATATCCCTTAGCCTGGTACTGAATTAACTTATTAATCCATTTTAAGAATGTGATTGCGAATTGGTGGGACGTTTGACCTAGTTACACGATTTAGTTGATTTTCGGTGAATGTATATTTTTTATAGTTACGTACGGGACTCTTAATGCTTTTCTAAGATTTTGGTTAATTTAGAAGTTTTTCAACGGCTTTAAGTTTCATTATGCAACATACTGAAACCACCACTAAGTAACTAGAATTTGAAAGAAAAAAAAATCAGACCCAAAAGTCGTACGGTTCCATTTTATAAACTCACAATGCGTGTTTATTTGTTATGTTCTAATTTTATTTCCTGGTCATCTTTGTGTAAACAGTTATATTGGATTTTGTTCAAATTTCTGTAAGTAATACTAGTTAAAAAAAGGCCATTTGAATTTCGGTACCTAAACCGGGATTTCCCGTTTGGCATCGTACTGTTTCCTAATGGTACCGAATTTTTTTTGGCCGAGTTTCATGGTACCGCCGAGTTTCATGGTACCCATGCTCATCCCCACTTGATACCATAAGTTTCAGTTTACAAACCTTATATAAATCTGATACATGTCCCTAAATTTAGAAAAGTCAAAGTTTGGGAAGTCAAACAGAAAAAGTCAAATTTGTAACTGTTTTTTGCGAGAAAAACAGTTACAAAACCCATCCCCGGCCCAACCTCTATAAATACCCTGTAATCTTCTCATTTTTAGTCATTCAATCAGTTGTAAAAATACACACTTCTCTCTCTAGTTTGTAACAACTTTGTAACAAGTTCATCTTTCTAATAACAATCACATTTCGAGTCAAATTCTTAGTCTTTGATTCTTGATTGATTGTTGCTAATTGAAGCATAATCTACAGTTCTTAAGTGAGCTGAGATTAGTACGTTTCAATTGGTATCAGAGCTTCGTTCCTGGCAAAGACGCTCTAATTCACCATTAATTCTGTTACAAGTTGTTGGAATTTTGGAGTAGTTTGTTATTTTCCGGCGAGATTTGTTAATTTTCCAGAAAAATTAGCAATCGAATCAAAGTGTTACACTGATACTTTGATCCAGAATAAGCTACTCCGTCCAGAAATAAGATCAATTGTCACACATTCATCGTGATCACGAGAACAGCGCATAAGTGCTTAAATCCTCTGTTTTTGAATATATGATCAGTTTTGTTTAGTGTGATGTTGACCAAGTGGCGGTTAAAGGTGCTTAACTGACTCAATAGAAGATGAAGGAGTTTATTTAGCCACCTTATTTCACACAGTATTCTTTATAGTAGCTTATTTGTTACATCAATCATTAATTTGGTTTAGAAGTTGGTAATTCTGTTATTTTACGGTTTACTTTTGAAGTTTTTCGGTGAAAAATAGGGTACTATGGTAGGATGTTCAAGATTGAATTTCCCAAATTCACTGGTGAGGATGTGAAAGGATAGGTCTTTAGGAGTAGACAAAAGAAAGGTGGAATTGGCAGTTATGCATGTGTATGACAAAGCTTTAGCCTGACATCAACAGATGATTAAGAGATATGGTGAGGCATGTTCTTGGGAGTTGTATGAACAAGAAGCATTGAGGAGGGTTGGAACAGTGTTTGAAGACCCGATGGTGGACCTCAAAAACTTGAAACAAACCAGTGTACAACTCTATCAAGATCAGTTTGAAAGTTTGTTGAATAAAGTAGAGGAGTTAGAATCCTATGATGTGAGCTTGTTTGTTGGAGGTTTAGAGGATGAGATCAGCATGCCTATTAGGATTTTTGGACCATAGTCACAGGAAACGCTGGGTCGGCCGCGTTTCGCGTTCCGGATCGCTCGTACCCAAACGCGGTACGATCGCGTTCCGAATCGCTCGGAATCGCGATCTGGATCGCCAATATCCGCGTACCGGTCAACGGCGGTCAACGATTTGATTTTCGTGGTGTTTTCCGATGAACTGTTGTTACCACGCGAGGTGGGCGATGGCCCACGGCAGCAAATTTCTAGGGGCTTCAAATTTTAAATTATGAAAGAGTAGATCTCAGATTTTGTTTTCTAATAAAGTGGAGTGGATGAAAAATTGATTTTGAGGAAGAAGACGATGTATTGAGGAAAGAGAAAGAGAAAAAGATAAAAAAATAACTTAAGATGTTGTGTAGCATAATCAACGTGGCCACGTGGGTGGGTAGGGGAGTTGACTAATGAAAATCAAGTCTTTTTCAAATTATATTCTAATCAATTTGTTTTGCTTTTACTTTTTTTAAAATTTTACTTGGTGCTATCTTTTTATTTTAAAATAAAACTTGTGTGCTTTTTTACTTATACGAAAAATTCAATTATATGCAAAGTGCCTCTTTACTTGCATAACGTATATAATTAAAATTATTTAACATAATGATAAATTAATAAATGTTTGTAATTTTAATAGATATAAACCTATTAAAACTCATATAAATGTAAGTATAATATGGTACATCGTACCAAATTGGGTACATCTTACCATATTATATGGTACATCGAACCAAAGCGAACCGGGGCGTACCGAAATGAGCCTACCCCCCTTCGTACCAAATTTTAAGGACCTCGCGAACCGCGTACCCATTTCGCGATCCCGTATCGAAGCGTACCGCGTTTCATGTGACTATGGTTTAGACTCACCACATTGGCTGATGCTTTTGCCATGGCAAGAATGCAAGAGGCTACCAATGCTGCAATGAAACCAAGGTATACTCCTTCTAACACTAGTTACAAGTCTAGTAGTTTTGGTGGGGGATATAAGACCACTAGGTTGCTACCTAAGCCAACTACTGCACCTTTAGCTTTACCTGCACATAATCCGTCTATTAGTGGGATAAGGTTTCCAAATAATTCAACCTTTAGAAAACAATTGACACAAAAGGAGTTGGAAGAGAAAAGGGCCAAGAACCAATGCTTTTACTGTGAGCAGAGATACACTCCTGGCCACAAGTGTAGTGGACACGTGTATTCTTTAGAAGTGATAGGGGAAAGTAAGGAACAAGAGGAGGATATAATTAAACAAGTAATTGATGTCAATGAAGAAGATGATAATGTAGAAATGTGTCATGCTGCATTTTACAATAGTGTCCAAGAAACTCCTAAAATCTCATTGAATGCTTTGTCTGGGGTCAACTCTTATCAAACAATGAGGGTGAGAGGAATGGTGGGAAAACAACCTCTACACATACTAGTTGATTCAGGCAGTACTCATAACTTTGTAGACATCATAAGTGCAAAAAAGTTTGGTTGTAAAATAAGGCCTACTACACCTTTGCTTGTTTTAGTGGCCAATGGACAAGAAATTGTATGCAGCTATGAGTGCAGGCCATTCAATTGGAGTATACAAGGTCAAAGTTACTCTTGTGATGCTATGTTACTTCCTTTTGGTGGTTGTGAAATGGTTCTTGGGGTCCAATGGTTGTCTACTTTGGGAGACATCAAATGGAACTTTAAGAATCTAACTATGGAATTTGAGTTGATGGGAAAAAGAATCATGTTGAGGGGTACTAAACAAACTACATTGCAGTCGATGCAAGGGAAAAATGTTCAGAAGAAGTCTAAGAATAGGGAAGCTGAATTATACTCTCTGATGTTGGGTGTGTACCTGTCATAAAATAGAGAAGCTTAAAGAGGTTCCTGATTGTGTTTCAGGTGTTGCAAGAATTTGAAGATGTGTTTGCAGTACCAACTGAATTACCACCTCAGAGAACTCATGATCATAGAATCCCTCTTATGCCAAACACTCCTCCAATCAATATTAGACCCTACAGGCACCCCCCAAGTTAAAAGGATGCAATTAAAGTGACGGTCAAGGAATTGATAGATTCAAGAGTCATAAGGAACAGCCAATGTTCTTTCTCTTCTCCTATTGTCATGGTGAAAAAGAAAGATGGGACTTAGAGAATGTATGTGGACTACAGGCAATTGAATAAGTACATAGTGAAAGACAAATTTCCCATACCAGTTATTGAAGAATTGATGGATGAATTAGGAGGTTCTGCAGCGTTTTCTAAGCTTGATTTAAGGTCTGGATACCATCAAATAAGAATGAATGAAGAGGATGTGGGAAAAACTGCTTTCAAAACTTATGAGGGATACTATGAGTTCTTGGTTATGCTATTTGGTTTAACCAATGCACCTTCAACCTTTCAATCATTGATGAATACGATTTTTAAGCCCTTCCTAAGGAAGTTTACCCTAGTGTTTTTTGATGATATCCTGGTGTACAGTAAGACAATTAAAGACCATTGTGCTTAGCTGCAACAAATTCTACAAGTGACGAGGGACAATAAGTTGTTTGCCAAACAAAGCAAATGCTCTTTTTCTGTAAAGGAGGTAGAGGAGGTAGAGTACTTAGCCATGTGATATCTGGTAAGGGAGTAGCAACTGATCCTTCAAAGATTAAGGCAATTAAGCATTGGCCAGTTCCCTCTACACTTAAGCAACTAAGGGGATTTTTAGGTTTGGCTGGCTACTACAAGAGGTTCATCAAAATTATGCTATGATAAGTCAGCCACTGAATGCTCTACTTAAAAAGAACTCTTTCTAGTGGTCAAATGTTGTAGAGGTAGCTTTTGGAAAACTAAAGGAAGCTATGACGGAAGCCCCCGTCCTTGGTTTGCCAGACTTTGATTAAGAGTTTGTGATTGAAACTGATGCTTCAGGCACTGGAATTGGCTCAATGTTATGCCAAAAGGGTCATCCTTTAGCTTATCTAAGTAAGACATTGGCCACTAAACACCAAAGGTTGTATACCTATGAAAAAGAGTTTATGGCTGTGGTGGCAGCCTTGGATAAATGGAAGGGGTGCCTTTTAGATAGGCATTTCAAAATAAGGACCGATCATTTCAGCTTCAAATACTTGAACCATAAATTAACAACACCATTTCAACACAAGTGGCTCCCTAAGCTGCTTAGACATGACTATGAAATTATGTACAAGAAGGGAGTAGATAATGGTGCTGCTGATGCACTTTCAAGAGTTAATCAAAGAGCTGAACTACTCTAAACAGTTGTTAGTTTTATGGCAAGTGATGTGATGGATAAGGTGAAGACTAGTTGGGAGGGTGATGATACTATGCAACAACTGATAAAGTCTCTTAGGGATCACAGTTACAAGGGTAACAAATTAACTCTTGAAGGTGATTTGTTGAAGAGGAAAGGAAGGATTATGGTGGGCAATAATGTGGAACTTAGGAAACAATTGGTTGATTACTTCCATGAAAGTGCTGTGGGAGGTCATTCAGGGGTCTTGGTGACCACAAAGAAACTAGCTGCGGTGTTTTATTGGAAGGGATTGAAAAAGATGGTCAGATAATTGGTTAAAGAATGTGATGTTTGCCAAAGATAGAAGCATGATCTAAGTGCCTATCCTAGTCTTTTACAACCCCTACCTATGGATTTTAGAGAGAAATTACCTAACTCACAAGGCAAGACAGTCATTATGGTGGTTGTGGACAGGCTTAGTAAGTATGCTCATTTCATGCCTCTATCTCATCCTTTCAATGCAAACCAAGTAGCTCAAGTGTTCTTGGATGGAGTTTACAAGATACATGGGCTACCTGAGTCTATAGTGAGTGACAGAGATAAGGTGTTCCTTAGTAATTTTTGGAAATCCTTGTTCTCTACATTAAATGTTAAGCTCAAATTGTCTACTGCATACCACCCTTAGTCTGATGGCAAAACAGAGGTGGTAAATAGATGCCTTGGGTGCATGTGTGGGGAAAAGCCTAAGGAGTGGGTGAAATGGCTACCATTAGCTGAGTTTTTTTATAACACCAATTTTCATAGTGCCATAAACACCACACCCTATGAAACTGTTTATTGCCAAATACCCCCTATACACATTCCATATGTTCCTGGTGATAGTAGGGTGGAATCTGTGGATAGAACATTGCAGAACAGGGAAGAAGCCATCAATATGCTAAATTTTTACATGAAGAGGGCTCAAGATAGGATGAAAAGCCAAGCTGATAAGCTCAGGACAGATAGAGAGCTTGAAGTAGGTACTTAGGTCTATTTGAAATTACAGCCTTATAGACAAGTTACTGTGAGATAAGGCCAGCAGCACACGCTATCTGCAAAGTATCACGGGCCATTTATGATTGTGAAAAGAGTTGGTCAAGTTGCTTATAGGTTGCAGTTGCCAAGCCATAGTCAAATACATCCTGTTTTTCACATTTCTCAGCTCAAAAAGTGTCATGGAAAGAGTCATCAGATGGGGAACTTGCCATAATTAAGGGAAGATGGACTTTTATACTACAAGCCCATGGCAATATTGGAAAGAAGACTTGTCAAGGTCAACAATAGGCTAGTGATGTATGTGTTGATTCTGTGGACTAAGGCCAGTTGAAGAAGCAACTTGGGAAATTTATGCTGATGTGTTGGCTAGGTTTCCTGAGTTTGATGCGAGCTTGAGGACAAGCTAATTCTCAAAGAGGGTAGAATTGATACATGTCAATTCTGAATTTAGAAAAGTCAAAGTTTAGGAAGTCAAACAAAGAAAGTCAAAGTTAGTTGTAACTATTTTTGGTGGGGAAAACAGTTACAAAACCCAAACCCTTCCCCAACCTTTATAAATACCCTGTAATCTTCTCATTTTCAGTCATTCAATCAGTTGTAAAAACACACAATTCTCTCTCCCACTTTGTAACAAATTCATCTTTCTAATAACAATCACATTTCGAGTCAAATTCTTAGTCTTTGATTCCTGATTGATTGTTGCTAATTGAAGCATAATCTACAGTTCTTAAGTGAGCTCAGATTAGTACGTTTCAAAATCTAATGAAACATTTTCTATTTTATGGTGCAGTATATCTGTGTTAATGATCTCTCCAAATCAATGGATCAGATCAATATAGCAGATATCGAGCCCCCGCCACTTATTGGTGATAATTCTGGTTTAAGTTTTTTATTGTTGCGTGCCAAAACCTGATCATTGGAACTTCAGCATCTCATTATGGTCACCTTTATCTGGAAGTTGACTCTTAATGGTAGGTTTGAGTTTAGAATAATGTCAATTTTCACTATGTAATCATATACTTAAACGGGACAACAAATATGACATGCTCTAGATGAGATAGTTTCATAATTCGTCCCTAATGTTTGTCGAGTATAACGGATTTAGTCCCTCCGAAACTTTTTAACGGATCCAGTCCCCAAACTTTTGACCCGTATCGGGTTTAGTCCCTCTGACTAACTTTTGTTAGTCAATCCCGTTAAGTGGGGGGTAGTTTGATTGTTTGATTGAGAGGATTTGAGTTTGATTGTCTAAGCTGCTTTTCTGATTATGTAGGAGTGAAAAAAGCCTATAAGAACTTTTTGATTGCAGGAGTGAAAAAAGCCTATAAGAACTTTTTAATAAGCAATCCTAATATCCCATGCAAATTTTAAATTTGATTGTATTTTTCGTACTCGTGTTTGTGGAAACCCCCATCTGAGAGGCATAAAACCCCCACCCCCCACCCCCCCCCCCCCCACCCCCCCCCCCCCCCCACTGGCCCCAATCGAGTGATGAAATATATGAGACAATTCAGTTATGGGCACAATCTAATGAGTTATGTCCTGAAGGGACTATCCCTATTAGAAGAACTACTGAAAAAGATGTTTTAAGAGGGAGTTCATTACGGAGATTTTGGATGAAAGAAATGAAAGATATTGAGGTGAGAGTCCGATACCTCGAGTGGCGGTCATGAGGTTAGTTTAGTCTTTTTTTCAAGAACATTTCTGTCTAGGACCCGTTTGGATTTGCGTTTAGAAGTGATTATGATGTTATTCTGGCTGGCCTAAAGTCATAATAATTAGTTTTTAGTGTCCGGATCGATATATGCCAAATAATCAGTTTCGTATAAGCACTTTATTTTTCGGAAAAAAGTTGAGACTTTTATTTCCATTTCACAAACCACCCGTAAGTTGTTTTTTTTCGAAAAAATGTGTCGTGTGATGAATATGATAACAATTTTTCAATCACTTAACTGTAGCTGAAGCACCTCAAAGCACTATGTACTGCATTTTGGTTTGTTAGAGTTGATTATGTGAATCTTGTTATTCAGTATCCAGATCACCACTTTCCAAATGCATGTCCAAACACCCTTGAGTTAACATTACGTTTAGTATAGTTATAAAGTTGGAGAGCTAATGAAACGCGACTTTATTAATTGTAGCATGCAGTTACTTTTGTAAATGGTGATCAATACTATGGAGCAAAGGCTAGCATGAATGTATGGACGCCTTCGGTTACTAATGCGTATGAGTTTAGTGTGTCACAGTTGTGGGTCATATCCGGTTCATTTGGAAATGATCTCAATACCATAGAAGCTGGATGGGCACAGGCTACAACTTAGATCTCATTTTATATATGACTAGCAGTCATGAATTTTTCCATAATTTTACATCAGAAGGAATTATACTCATTTAAGTCATTTACCCGACTATATATCGCCTAGATGAGATAGTTATTTTTAAGTATTGGTCCAGTTATTTCTTTTAAAAAAATTAAGGTTGATAAAAAAAACTCATTGTAAGGTTACTTTTCCATTTCAAATTAATGGTTTAGGACGTTTTGTTTGTCTATTTGCTTTTTGCGCCGCAAAACAAAGTTAGATTGAGCAATGGGGATAACATTTAGGTCTTAGAAGAGCCTCTTTTCCAAACCGTGAAGATATGATATTCTCATAGGGCTTACACTATCACAGTATGTTGAAATCCTTAAATCATGTTTTCTTTTCTATTACTGAAGTATGTTCAATTAACATTTAACTTGGAGGATATATAAAGTTGTATGCTATTGAGTCATAAAGTTGCATGGAAATCCTTAAATCATGCTTTAATTTGATTGAAGGTTTTACTAAGAAGATATATAAAGTCGTATGCTATTGAGTCATAACCATTTGTATTAACTCATGACAGATTGTGAAATGCTTGCTATCCTTCGATGAGATCGTCGTCAATGCAGTCAACAAGGCCGGGAAGAGCCTCTTGACTTAGCCGAAATAACTTTACAAGTTTAGGAACTGGTTAATATGTTGTGGGTAGGCGGGAGATGCTCACTCTATAGATTATGGAAAAACGCCTAGTGTCGCCAAACAGCTCAAGGAGACGGTCAGTGACATAAAACACGACGTTCAGTCCCAAAAAACAATGCAATTATTTTATTCTTCTTGTTTGACAGTTTAGCCCTCTTCATCTCCTTGTCCGGCTGTGGTTGTTCAGATATCTATCATGGTGATTGAAAAAAAAGCTAAAAGGCAACTTATGTTTGTGATTAACAAGCTCATGTGGTTGAAAGTGGTTCATTTGTTTATATATGTGATTCACTAATTTTTCTAAATGTTGTATCAGACATTATGAGTTAGTTTGGTTTGTTATGTAAAGTTTAGTTTTGAATAGATTATTACGAAGACGTCAATAGTTTCTATCAGTTTAATTGTCAATGTGTAAGGTTTTTTTTGTGTATCAAAATTAATCTTGATTATTGGTTAACAAAAATGATATGGCAAAAGGAATGAAATAATTATTGTGTACTCCTCCCGTCCCAATAAGTGTCCATTTTTGACTTTTTGAATTCTTTTTTCAAAAACTTTGACCGGTAAATATTTTCCTTTATTTATATATGCTGTTAACTGAAAATTATACCAATGTAAAAAAACATTCGAAACTCTATCCATTCATATATATTGCTGAGGATCATATAACATTAGAAAAAATAATTAAGGTCAAAGTTGAAGAAAAAAACTTTTAAAAGACAAAAATGGACACTTAAATATGGTTCGGAGGGAGTATTACTATTGTGGGAATAAACGAAAAGTTTGGTGTATTTAATAACATATGTGATCATTTCAAGTTGCAAAGAACGGGAAATATCAAAAGAACATGATAGTGGAAAAAGACAAAAAGAAAAGTGGGAAAAAGATGATAAAAAATTAGCTCAGTGACTAATGGTGTAAGTAGGAAAAGACAAAAAAATAGCCTCTGTAAAGTTACTGTTTTGAATTCTAAGTTAGGGACCAACGGTGAAAAAACGAATAATTTGAAATTACTAAAATGTCTGTGGTTGAAAAGTCAAAATAACACCCGTTACATATAACGGGGCTCGAGAGACCAAACGGGTAAGAATAGTGACAAAAAAAGACTAACGACATCGAACCCCGTTATCTAGAGACTGAATTCGCAATCGGGCCTATCCATAGGAACGAACAGTGTAATTTACCCTTTATGTTTTGTAGAGAATTTTGTTGAAAAACAATGATTTGAACGCGATATCTGTTTTCCTTATTTTCCATATACCATTTTGCGGAAACAAGGTGTTTTTTCCCCAAATAAACGCATCCTTAATCTCTCTTTTTCATGGTACTTTAATTTTCTCTTTCCCTCATTGAACTCCTATCAAACAGGATATTTATGAAATTAAAAATTCAAATGCCTTGAAATCCCATCAAAATACCTCAACCAAACAGCCCCTTACTCTGTTTGTTTGACTTTTGTCACGTGATTATACTACGTAGTACATAGGGAGAATACATTTAGTTTATTACTAAAAATGTCTTTATTTTTAACGTATTTTTATTAGTCTTCCAAAAATAGTTACTACGTACTTGTCTTGCTTTATGATTTCAAAGGAAGTAGTAAAAAAAAAGTTTGGACCATGCTACTCTACACAATTTCAGCCTTAGTAGCAAAAGAATTACAATCATGAGTACATAGTAAAGTACATTTTTGGTCCTTATGGTTTGGTGCGTTTTTCACTTTTGGTTCAAAAATAAAAAATGTTTTGGTTTTAGTCAAAAAGTGATACTTTGGTTTCACGTTCAGTCCAAACATGTTGAAAATTTGAACCAAAAGTAAAATACCCACCAAACCACAAGGATAAAAAAACATGCTTTTGGACTGAAAGTGAAACCAAAGTATCACTTTTGAACAAAAACCAAAACATTTTTGAATTTTGGACCAAAAGTGAAAACCGCACAAAACCACAAGGACCAAAAATATACTTTACTCAAATAACTCTTATGTTTGTTAATAGTTCTTGAATCATTCGGTGTATCCATCTTACTTAATGCTATATCCATCTTACGTAATGTTCACTAAAATAAGTAACGATTTTTTTTGAAAGGCAACAATTTAATACCACAAAAAAACCAAGATACAATACAAAGCATCTCATCTCAATTAACAAGCCACTTAAAAGAGGACGAGACCAAAAAAAACGACTAAAAAAACAACCTAATTATAAGAGAGACACACTAAAATGACAAAAAAGCAAGCAAAATACATTGAAGACAATGCACCCACGTGAGAATATAATCTCAAAAGAGGCACTGCTGCAACAAAGACAAGCTGCTAATTTCACACCCAATCTCAAAAGCTAATTACTTTGCCCCAAAAAGAATCCAAACACACCTATTTAGGCTCACAGGCCCATAAGAAAAACCAACAACCAAACAGCAGAAATAGCACAGAATATATTAACTCAGCAACTGACAGTCCCTCGGATTGAATAACCATTTTTGTGATTCTATCTCTTTATATTTGTTTGATCTTCGCACAATTCATTCATAACTTATTAATTGGATATTTCGCAGCATAATTCAATTGCTTAACTTTATTAATTTTGGAATATTTATTGATCAATTTTTAATTTGTAACTTGATACTTTTTTACCTAACGACGACGGTTGAATTCTCTTTCTTTCCCGTACGATGAAGTCTGTTTCCCGGAATGTCCCAAACTTACGACTTTGCGCAAACCCGGCCATGAGTATCTCACTAGAACGTTAATGTGGGGGTTAGCTAGGAACGTTAATGTAGCCATTGGATGAAAAAAATTCACCAACGGAAAAAGCATTAACGCATCCCATCTTCCACCAACAAAAGACCTTATCCCACACCGCCATTGCAAGATCACAAGTGACCAAGCAATGGGCACATGATTCAATACCTCTTTTATCAAGCTCGTCACGAATCGGAAGTCTTCTTTTCAAAGCTCTCCACATGAATATGTTAACCTTTTTAGGCACTTCCATAGCGTTTCTTGAGTTCTATGTTCCACAAACAAAATCTTCTCCTCGATCATTCTTGATAACTCTTTTACTTTAAATTCTCCATCGTCGAATATCGTCCACCTTTACCTATCCTTACAATTATTAGAAACCAACGCAGTTTGCAAAGCACCAACTAAGTCCTACAAATCATTGCAAGCTCTACCCCTAATATTCCTCCCCAATCCCATTCCCAACACCACACCCCCTTCAGCCAAGACCCCTTATCCCTCACACTACCCTCCTTACTTCTATCTAAATGGAACAACCTTGAGAAAGTATCACAAAGTCTTCTATCTGTAATGGGCTTGAGCCCATAACATAAGCATACAATAATATGGGCTAACACTCCCTCGCAATTGGAGCGGAAGGGCACCGGACACTCAAACTGGAACGAAACTCCTCAAATAAAGCTGAAGGTAAGCCTTTGGTGAAAATATCCGCAAACTGATAACGCGAAGGCACATGAAACACTCGGACCTGACCAACAGCAATTAAATCACGAACAAAATGTATATCAATCTCAATATGCTTTGTACGCTGATGCTGAACCGGATTGCATGATAAATAAACGACACTGACATTGTCACAGTAGACGAGCGTAGGGGAAGATAAAGGAGTGTACAACTCACGCAGTAAATTGTGTAACCAACATCAGCAACAGCATTGGCAACACCACGATACTCTGCCTCGGCACTGGAACGAGAAAGCGTCGGCTGACGCTTAGAGGACCAAGAGAGTAAGTTGTTGCCAAGAAAAACACAGTAACCTGAAGTCGAGCGTCTAGTAGTAAGACAGCCAGCCCAATCTGCATCTGAATAAGCAACCACATCTGTAGTCGAGGATGAAAACAACTGCAACCCATAATCCAAAGTACCACGAACATACCGCAAGATCCGCTTAAAAGCCAAAAAATGAGGCTCTCGGGGATCATGCATATAAAGACACACCTTCTGAACTACATAAGAAATATCTGGTCGAGTAAAGGTGAGGTACTGTAGAGAACCTGCAAGACTCCGATACAAAGTCGGGTCAGAAACCGGATCACCATCACTTCCTAGTTTAGACTCAGTATCAATAGGAGTCCGACTGGGATTACAATTAACCATATGCGCCCTGTCAAGAATCTCAACATCATATTTCTTCTGAGATAAAAAACAACCCTAAAGGATCACGTGTAACAGATATACCCAGAAAATAATTGAGTGGACCCAGATCTGTCATAGCAAACTCCTGATGCAATGATCTAATAATGTGCTGTAACAAAATCTCAGAAGAAGCGGTAAGAACAATATCATCAACATATAATAACAAGTAAGTAGTATCGGTCCCCTATTTATAGATAGATAAAGAGGAGTCACAGCGACTATGAGAAAAGCCAACCCGAGTAATATAAGATGCAAAACGCTGAAACCAATCTCGGGGGCCTATTTTAGCCCATAGAGAGACCGCTGTAATAAACACACATAATCAGGATGAACAGAATCCCGAAATCCAGGAGGCTGATGCATATAAACTATCTCAGAAAGATCGCCATGTGAAAAAGCATTCTTGACATCGAGTTGATGAATAGGCCGATGTCGAGAAGCATCTAAACTAAGGACAGTCCGAATAGTACCCGATTTAACAACCGGACTAAAAGTCTCATCAACATCAACCCCTTCTAACTATGTACTACCGTTCGCCACAAGACGAGCCTTGTAGCGACTAAGAGTGCCATCTGCCAGATACATGTGACAAAAAAACCACATGCAACGCATAATATTGGTATCCGGTAGTCTAGGTACTAAAGTCTAAGTTTTGTTTTTAATAAGCGCATGGTATTCATCACTCATAACATTTTGCCAGTTTAGATCACTAAACGCATCACGATAAGATTTTGGTAAAGGTGAAACCGAAGACACATGTAAATTGAGACGCTCAGTGGGATGATTAGTCTCGACACGGAAACGTGTGACCATGGGGTGAACCGAGTCAGGGTTTGGGTTAACCGGGGGATTTTGAATTATAACGGGTGCATGTTGGTCCGAAACTGTTATGGTTTGGTGCGGGACAACCGTAGGTGAGAATTGAAGCTGGATTGGTGTATGTTGGGCCACGGGGGATGGCTGTTGGACTGGTGAATGGAGTTGGGCCGAAGATGGGGAAGCAAGTGTTGGTTGGGCCATTGTAGGGGACTGTTGGTGCAGCGTTATCAGATTGAATGTGTTGGAGTGGTAAAGTAATCAGTTTGTCCAATAGTGGGGTGTGGTAAGGGTATGGTTTGGGAAATAGTTTTGGGCGTAGATCAACAGGTATCGCTAAAAAGTTAAAAGCGGAAAGTGGATTTGGGATGGTGGAGCCATATGGAAACCCGGTTTCATCAAAATGACATGACGTGAAATAATTATTTTGTTGGTGTGTAGGTCAAGGCAACGATACCCTCGATGAGAAGATGCATATCCCAAAAAAATGGAGGGTGTTGCACGTGGTTCAAGTTTATGAGATGGATAAAGGTGAGGGTAACATAAACATCCAAAAATACGTAAAAGGGTATAGTTGGGATCTTTACCATATAAACGAGTGTAGGGAATGTCATTAGCAATAGCAGTTGATGGTAAGATATTTATTAACTGTGTGGCCATATTAAGAGCTTCAACCCAAAAAGTTAGTGGAAGGTTTGCCTGGAAAAGGAGGGTGCGAATGAGGTTATTAATTGTACGAACCATTCGTTCAGACTTCCCATTCTGTTGAGAGGTTTGAGGACACGAAAAGCGGAAATGAATTCCATTTTGGGCAAAAAGTGTATGTAGGTGACGGTTGTCGAATTCACCACCATGATCACATTGAAATGACTTGATTTCACACTTAAATTGAGTGCGAACATAATTACAAAATAACACGAATTTGGACATAACATCAGATTTATTAACCAAAGGATAAACCCAAACAAACTAAGAATAATGATCTAAAAACAAGACATAATATTTAAAACCTGAAAGACTCGGAATGAGTGAAGTCCACACATCCGAGTTAATAATGTCAAAACAAGATCTAATCACAGTACTGGAGCTAACAAAAGGAAGGTTCACGTGTTTGCCAAGCTGACAAGCATGACAAAAAACAGGAGGCTTCTCTTTATTATACGAAATAAAATAAAGAAAACAAGACGACGCAACACTTCACCCCCTGGATGTCCAAGACGTTGATGCTACGTATGTTGACTAACAAGGAAAGCATGAGGGATAAGAGATGGAGCCGTGACTGGGTAAATATCCCCCATGCTATCGCATTGGAAAAGCACCCGGCGAGTCATGAAGTCTTTAACGGAAAAACCAAACGCGTCAAATTCAATCGTGCAATTATTATCACGAACGAACTGACGAACGGATATTAAGTTTTTGACAATATGAGGAGTGATAAGGACATTATTTAGATGAAGAGATTTAAGAGGAGTTGGCAAAATACTATGACCCGTATTAGTGACGGGTATAGAATCACCGTCACCAACCGAGATAGATGGATACATACACAAATTAAAAATTTCACTAAGACTATTAACTGAATTATTGAGATGAGAACTCGTACTTGTGTCCATGTTCCAGGCGCCCGTGATAGGATCATGAAGCGTCCCGGCAGTATAAGCATGTGGTAGTGTGGTCTGTCCCGAGGTAACCGTGGGTCCCACTGACCAGAGAGAAGCTGCGTGTGACCCGGATTAGATCTATTAGGCCGGGTTCACAATCGAATAACTCATAGGCAGGAATGGGCTAACATATTGGACTGGGCCATGTTGTTGGGACGGTACCGGGCTGATGTACTGGACTAGGCCAGGCGTATATCCAAAACCAAGCGAGGGTCCAACATGACTAATTATGCTACCATTTTAGGGTTGGGCTGAATGGGTATAATAAATGGGGCATGGGCCAGCGTAGGTATGGAAAGGATTCGGAGCAAGAACAGTAGTGGGTTATGAAATACTTAAAGTATTATTATGTCCCGTAGATGTGTTCACTTGATTTGTTAAACCCAATTTGCCTAGCAACTGAACCAATAAATCTTGTGTATTGTTACCCATTCTGTTGAAGGAGACGTGGAGAATACAAAGAAGAAAATAGAACAAGTTTGTGACCAAAGCACAAACACCACCAAAACATTTCCGGGTTGTGACCAGAGCACAAACAACACTGTAATACTTGTGTGGATTTGTGACCGAAGAACAAATCACCAACATAATAAATAAATAAAAATAAAATAACTAACCGAGAATTTTAAATGCATGGATCTGTGTCAAAGAGGTTAGGTTTTTTTTGGTGTGGATCGTATATGTTTGGCTGATACCATGTAATGGTGGAATGTTTGGTATCTCATTATCACTAAGATATGGTACATAAATACAATCATATGGATACATCTAGAACCGGGCTTGAGCCCATAACATAAGCATACTATAATATGGGCTAACACTATCATCTACCCATCTATCCATCCAAAACCTAATATCATTCCCATCTCCTAACACACCTCTACAAGACGATGTAAACTTAAAACCCATTCCATCCATCTCATCTCCTATCCTAAAAATGTCCCTCCACACTACACTACCGTTTCCCCCCGTACCCAAAACCTTATTATCGTTAAACCCGCCACTAACCCCATGAATGCTTCTAATCATCCTAACTCATAAACTTTCACCCTTCCTCTAAAACCTCCCCTACTATTTTCCTAATAGAGCCAAGTTTTTAGCACGTATTGACCCAATATTTAGCCCCCACCCCTTGTGATGCTAGCAGTGTATCCCATTTGGCCCAAGATAATTTTTTACCTCCCCAACCCCACCCTAAAAGAAAATTTTTCGGATTCTCTCAAGATGTTTTAACACACTCAAAGGCACATGGAACATCGAAAAGTAATACAATGCCAAGCCACCTAGAACCATTTTGATCAATGTTAGACCCCCCCCCCCCC
>BQNB010053641.1:25493-35638 GCA_026074375.1 Tanacetum coccineum
GATAAATATAGGAGACCTATATTCTAATAAGTGGCCGAAATTTTTGATGTTTTAAAAAAATAGAAATCAGATTTTATGGATTATCAAATTTATTTTGCTATTATCTTTACTTATTTACTTTAATTATTAATTATAATACATATATAATTAATGTAATAAATTGGCATACATAATATATATACATAAGTATTTATTTTTCTTGTATAACATAATGTATTTTATTCTTACATAAATTTCATAATTGTTACTTGTTGCATTTTCATAATTTATAGCATTAAAATGAATTTATTTAAGCTTTTATACATTTTTCTTTCATTAGGGGCATTTTGGTCATTTTACTCTTATGGATATTTTTAGGTTTTACAGTCAAACAGGGTATTTTATATACTTGGGGGGAATGAATCGACTAGACACCCAAACAAGTGTCAACAACATTGTGATATCAAAACACAAACAAGATACATTAACGCTAACATATATTCACTAACGCATAAACTTTGTACAGTTATTGTACACTACCAAAACAAAATTTAGGACATGACCCAAACTCAACCATCATCGCCATACATAAAAGACAGTTGCCCAGCCTAATTATCATCCATTCAATCCCAAAATGACATAAAAACAAAATACACAAAAAGATAACCCAAATAACCAGAAGCTGATCAACAGAACATAAGAACGGTAAGGAAATCTATCTTTTTATGCACTTGGATGTACATTTCCGCTATCGTCTTCCTTAGCTCCAACATCCTAAGCAATTCACTTTTGGACCACTACTTAACATACTCTGCACATTGGACTGCTAATGGACCTCCAAACAGATTCAGCTCGGATGTCAACATTTTTATTTCATTAACCCGATTGTACAACACATCCCACAGTTGGCTTAATCCAACTACAAATTGGAGATCTGCGTTGATCTCCCTCTAAATATAGACCAACATTGAGTCAGTCAAATTGTTTGAGTTTCCCGCAGCTGCAAGTTCCTGTAGACGTGGGAAGTTGGCCATTGTTTTTTATTGTTGTTGACCGTGGAGCGTTTGGTTTGAAATTAAAGTTGGGTAAGAACACTTAAATAGCAAAATAAGTTATTAGTGGTAAAACAGGGAATCTAATAATTAGATATCTAAGATACGACGGCTCGGTGGCTGACATCCACTAGGATCTATGTAACTTTCATTAATTAGCACTGTCATTACACGCATAGTCCCTTAAAACCATCTTCCTTTGAAAGACACGTGGAAAGCGGGAAACGATACTAGACCATACTAACCTTAGGGACTAACGGTGCAACAAAAACTCTTTAGGGTCCACGTGTCGAATACTAACCTTAGGGACCAACGGTGCAACTTTTACTCTTTATTTTTCACGTGAGTTCTAAATTCCTAAGTTGAAATTTACCCACACAGTAATCTTAACATCAAAAAGTATTATAACAACAATACAATCAAATAAAAGCATAAAATTAACCAACCCATACAAAGAAGATGGTTCTTTCAATAACATTTTGGATATGCCTGGTAAAGTATTCCGTTAAGAAATTAAAATCACTTTAGGAAAAGTGATGCCCAAATCATTCCCGAGTCATATCCCGACGAAGCATGAATTGAAAATCTCGGTTAAGTTTGTGATCGCGCGATTTGAATGATCAAAGATTTTATTTGGATTCTATTTCTACTAACAAAATGCAGAAAAAATAAAGGCAAGTAACAATTAAATGCAATTAAAGATTTAAATTAAAAACGTTAACGAGAATCTAAAAACGCGACAAGTAAGCAAGTAAATCAAATTTTAACCCTACAAACTTAAATTTAATTTCTAACAGTCCTAAATGATAAAAAATAATTTTAGAAAAAAGAATTATATTTTTTTGACTTTTATTTAATTTTTTATGAATTAAAAACAGATTTAATCAAAAAATATTATAAAAAATATTAAACTAATTTGAAAAAATCTGAAAAAATTAAGAAAAGTACTTTGAACAAATCTAAACCTAAGAAAAATAAAATGGGTCCAACAGCTTATTTGAATAAGCTGGAAATAAGCCCAAAGGGGCTGAAAGGCAAAAAGGGAAAACACCCCTTAAATACCAAATGGCCCCAAGGTCTAACAGAAAAGACCCAAGGGCGCAGATGGTAAAGGTGTGGTGTGTTAAGGTGTTGGCGATGTTAAGGGGAGGTCACATGTTCGAGTCCCGGGCCTTACCTTTTTGTAAAACTTTTTTTTATTTCTTTTTGAAACTGTTAGAAAAAGCAAAAATAAGCACTTTAAAAAAACAACTTTTTTTCAGAAACTTAAAATAAGCCTGGAAAAATCATTTGAAATTGACAGCTTGCTTATTTAAGACTAAATGAGATTATGCTAAACTGTTTTGAACTTTTAGGACTAAATAAGCAGTTAGAAACCTAATAAGCTAAAAATACATCCTAACCTACACCTAATAAGTACTAAGGAACAAAAATAAGCAAACAAAAGAATCTAAAAAAGTACTTTAAAAGATATTAATACAGATGACTAAAAAAACTAAAGAGACTAATGACTACTTTTAAGCTAAGATTTAAGACCTAATAAGCAAATGGAAAACTAAATAAGCTGAAAACAGTTCAAGCCCTAGACCTAATGAGCTTAAATGACTTAAAATAAGCAACTAAAATAAGCTGAAAATGACTTAAAAAGCATTAAGACAGGTTGAAGAAAAATGGAAAGAAAAGGCCAATTAGCAGTAGAATAAGCTAAACAGTAAATAAGCTAAAAAGTAAAAAAGTTAACTTACAAAGCCCTTTGCTCAAAACAAGGGCATAAATGCTCTTAAGAGCTTATCAACGAGCTCTAGCTTGTTTAAAAACAAGCTAGTATGGTCATATAAGCCCTTCCAGGTTTGGCTTATCTTCCAAGTAAGCTGAGGTATTTTTAAGGGTGGATTTTGATGTGAAATTAACTTAAACACTATAAGCTATGTAAAGGTTTATATTGTTTTAGTAAAACAGCTTAAACAAGAGCTTACACAAGAGCTTATCAGATCATTTTCAAACATATAATTTACTAACATAAAAAAAATTTACCATAAAAAACTTAGAATTTCATTAACCCTTAAAAACGTTTACAAGATTAAAGAAGTTACAATAAGCTGTTAAATTACAATAATAAGACTTGATTAAAAATACACTAAAAGATAAATCCAGCTAATGTGTGAAAAACCACCCTCTATTTTATAGCCGAATAGAGAGGTTCTAGGTCTTCATGTGTGTTTCTTCTGTGAGACGGATTGGGCTTGCTCTCCAAGCCTTCAATCTTAGCCATTGAATCTATCTTGTGCTTCTTTAAGCTTCATCACAGCCCTTGATTCTTGTCCATGTCCCATCAACCAATCAATATTCATGGGATCGCTAGCGTGTCTTGTCATCTTCTAGGGTTGGGTTAAGTGGGGTGTGATTTGGTTTTGTCGGGTTGCAGGGTTGAAATGAATATGAACGGGGTTAACGGGTTTAAGGACATAGTGGTGAAATGGTTAGGACTACTTGGTTTAGTCCTAAGGACAACGGTGTAACTGTTTAAAAGGGGTATATGGGCTAGGTGTATAGTTTAAAAGGATTATGGTTGGGCCTTAGACATGGTATTGTCGGGCTGGAATTGAGAATATTGGATTTAGGCTTTTTATTTTAGTATGGTATAATTCTTAATGGGATGACCCGACCCATTAAATGGGTACGGGTTGGCCCATTAAAAATAAATACTCCTTCGGCTTTGGTTTTTTCGCGTTCTTTCTAATTCCGTGCTCGGTTTTGTCCGTTTTGGCTTCGTTCTTATCCTTTAGTGAATATCCGATACCTGCACAGTATACAAAGCAAAACAAAACATATATTGGCAGTTTATTGTCCGTTTTTGGTCATTTAAGCTCGTTTTATTAGGTCAAAGGTATGCGTAATTAAGCACATACCAAAATCCCCCATACTAAACTATTGTCGCGTCCTCACGCAATGCTATAAGTAAATACTTTAGAAGACTAAGAGTCTTAATTCCCCTTGACTAATTACCTCTAAAAGTAGCTAAGTGTTCATCTTAAGGAATTAAGAACTCAATGGATTTGAAAAGCCCCGTTTTGATCATTTTTATATCTACACTAATTACCACACATATATATATATTTTTATATTTTTCCTTTTTCTTTTTCCAACTAGAATGTCTGGATTTTCGTTATTTTCATAACCTTTAGGGTCATAGAACAAGAAGCACTTCAATCCTAAAATGCCCAAAAGGATAAATTCATCGTCCCTGATTTTTCACTTGTCCCAAACCAAGTTTAAAAACGAAATCACCGTTAAATATAAGTTAAGATTCTAACACTACTCGTACTTGTAACTTGTGAAACTTTTCACTCCCAACAATTATTATATCTTAGGTGAATGTGCTTATTTCGAATTTCAACCATGGATCAACCTTTTTAAGAAAATTGCAATATTTCTATGCTTCACGTTCCACCCAAGAATTATGATTTTGAAGGCGAGATCATTCCATGTAGCGACTTTCTTCTCGGCACATCCCAGCCGAGACCGGCTTAGGTGACCAGGCTTTTGACACCCCTAGAGAATAGTATAGGTAACTCACGGACCTTCGGTTTTCAAAAACTCTTAGGCTTCCCGTTAAATAAACAATTCATTTAGAAATATCACTTCGTAAATACATTTTCACTTTCAAAAGTCCGACAAAGTTTTCATAACTACTAAATATCGCTTATTGGGCCTTAAGGCCCAACAAGGGTCCATTAGGACATTTATAAGTCCAAAATACGATCCAAGTCCAAAACCAAAGTCCATTTACATATATAAGTATATACTTATATGTAAAAATAATCCGGACCACAATAAGCCCTCCCATTAAGCCGCGGCTCAAATAGACTTATTGGGCCGTGAGTCCATAAACTCTACAATACGTATATTAAGCTTTAAAATAAGCTAATAAGCTACGTATCGCTTTTGGTTACTACCATAAGCCTCAAAAATATTCCACAACATACGCCATAACACAAAAATAATCAAAATCACTTTCCTAGTGATCTTGGGAAACCATTCGTGGCATATAAGCCCAAAATAAGCCAAGAAATAGCTTAAAAATAAGCCCGAATAAGCTACACAAGCTAATATCAAAATATAAACATTCTAGCATCATATATTATTCAACCATCACGACCACGACATCAAAACTACAAAAAACCTCTTTTCTCTTTTTACTATTCAAGAACCAAACACCCCTTTAATCATACGTTTCGTTTCCGAAAATTGATTTTCACAACGATTAACTTGTACAACTAACATCTATGCATCAAAATAAACCCAAAAGGACAAATAAAATTTACAAGAAAATCTTCAAATTTGTTGATTTCGACAACGTTGTTTAAATGAATAACCAAACACTAGAATCAACCCCCAATATTTATATCTACATGTTTTCTTGATCAATCTTCAAAAATTTATGTGTTTCTTGTTTGTGTGGAGTTCGGCCGGTTATACACACATACACACAAGAGTGTGTGTTTTTGATTTTTTTGAAAATGATAAGAATGAGTGGAAATGAGGTGAAAAGGAATATAAGTGTACACACCTTGGGACATATTAGCTAAAATTAAGCCACCTTGTCCCCTTAACCATACCATGACCGGCCATAGCATCCTATGGGGTCTCGGGTCTTTCTTTTCGTGTCGAAATCACTTAAAAGCTCGTAAAACTCAACCGTAAAATTTACCCCAAAGTTAATTAGCATTTTTATTCACTTTAAAAATACTTTTCCATTAACCTAGAGTATTCACATGACATATTTTCACTTTACACCCTTCAAAACTCAATTTGGACATTAACGGACGTGTCAGACTCGTTTTTCGGCATTTCTCAAAATTCACGGGTCAAACCACCCGGAATACAAATAACACAATAATACCTTCCAAAAGGGATTATTAATCACCATAAACCACAATTCATCACAATACTCATAAAATCACCACGATTCTCATAAAAATCACCACCGTCAACACGGTATAAAATCTGAATAAACTGACAAAAGTCAAATAGTCAAAGGACTATATATGAAATATTCAGAACACAAAAAGGGCAAAGGTTACAAGCTCACCCACGGGCTATCGAAGATAGGGTAAATCAATCCAGCATCAAGGAGTTTGATAACTTCCTTTTTGATAACCTCATAAATTTTTGGGTTCACCCGTCTTTGATGTTAGATTGCCGGTTTAGAGTCATCCTCCATTAATATTTTTTGAGTACAAAATTGAGGGTCAATGCCCTTAATATTGAAGATTTTCCAAGCGATGGCACGCTTGTGTGACTTTAAAACCTTTAGAAGTCGTACCTTCTCATCTTCTTTTAAGTTTTTAGCAATTATGACGGGTAGTTTATCGGTTCCTCCAAAAATGCATTGGTTGCGAGTAAATCAAACAAATTTATATACGTATATAGTATTAATCCCGTAAGAATTCTTTCCAAAATACTTCTCAAACAAGAGAAATATAAGGTAAAAATCTTACTAAAGAAAACACAATATGTATATTTTTATCCGGGAAGTACTTTTCCTCGGGTCGTGTCCCAACGAAATCGTGAATTGAGATTTGGTGATAAATCGGATTCGAGTTAAGAATGATAAAAGGATATTTTGAACTTTGTATTACACTACAAATAATAACATGAACTAAAAACAATGAAATAACACGAAATTTAAATGCACATCACTAATCTTAACAAATTTTATACCTAAAAATCACAAATTTAAAAAGAAAATTTTAGGAAAAAGAATTGGAATTTTTAAGCTATTTTTGAATTTTTTTATGAATTTTTAAAGAAAAATGAATTAACAAAAATTAACTTTTTCTAAAAATTAAAACTAAAATTTTACTTTTATTTTTAAAAAATACTAGATTTAAAAAGAAAATTTTCACAAAAAGAATCAAAAAATTTCAACTATTTTTCTATTTTCTATGATTTTTCTAAGAATTTTTTTTAACTAAAATCTATTTAAATTCCTAGAAAATACAAATCAAATTGGAAAAATAAGGAAAAATAGTTTTAAAATACTAAAAGGGTGCAGAAATCTAATGGAATAAAAAGCCCCAATTTTTATAGCCTAATTGAACACTAATTTTACCAATTAAAACTAAACCCTAATTTTTATTAAACTAATTTCTAAAAATATAAAACTATTTTATTTTTCCTAAAAATCTAGGGTAGAAAGTGTATTAAAGGAAAGTAAAGGGTAGGCGGGTAAACTATTGGGAATTTACACTTCAGTGTAAACGGGTGCCCCTTTACTATTGAAAAATTACAAAACAAACCCTACGATCTAGCTTATTTTTGGCTTATTGAAAAAGTGAATTTCAGCAAAAACTCAAAACTACAAACTTATAGAACAGCTTATTCTAAACAACTTTAATAAAGGCACTTACTACTTTTATCAACAGAATAAGCTAAAAATTAAGAAACTTAAATCTGTTCACAGAAACTAGAGGTTTTTCTATCTTTTTAAGTTTTGGCTTATTCCTAGCTTAATTCTACATGAAAATGAAAAACAAAAGAAGCTAAATGTAGCTCAAGATGTGTACTAAGATTATTTAGAAATAAATAAGGAGAAGGCTAACAAGAATAACAAGAAAAATGAACTTAAAAAGTGCAAGTTTAAGCTTAAACTGAGATAAGCTTTTTCTAATAAGCTAAACAGCTTATTTCTAAACCTATAAAGCTAAAATTTTGGAAATAAGTTCTAAAATGAATGTTGAATAAACCTAGATATAAGGAATTTGATAAAAACCACTGGATCTTAGAAATCAAAAAGAAAAATAAGCTAAAACTCAAACTGCTACCACACCACTTTTGTAAGGATTTTTAAGCTAATATAAAACTGAGAAATGAAACTTAAGAGCTTTTCTATATTAAGCTAGTGGAAGTCTACAAAAGTGCTTAACACTAAAGTCTAATTCCTACTTATGACTACTAGAAAGAGACTCAGAAAATGAATGAGCAACAACAGTTTAAACTGTTGTTGCTGATGCAATTTGCCAAAGCTTAAGTTCAGGCTTAGTTTCTACTTTAGAAACCTTTAACTAACTCATTACATGTATATAAAGCTACATCAACCAAGCTTGTTATCTAAAATGCTTTTGAAGCACTTAATTACAAAATCTCATACACCTAAACTTCCTAGGTGCTAGATACAAATTTTTAAAGCTGTTAACTTTGATGTACTACAAACTAATTCTCTAAAACAAATTCTTTTTTAATAACTTTGAATTCTTTATCAAAAACTAACTATTAAAGGAGCGTGACAGGGAAAATGTTGATTTTAAGGTCTAACTTACCTTGTCCATACACTAGTTTATCATATGCTTGTCCAAACTTTGTATCTAAAATTATTTTAACTAAAACTGTTAAAACTTTTTAGCTACTCTCACTAATTCTGTCCTAATTAAGCTATTTGAGCTCTAAAAGTCCTAGCTTATTAATAGGAAATGAACACTTTCTCTCCTAGCTTCTTCTACAATTTGACAGAATTGTAAACTAATTAAACCTAAATGAGTTTTGACTTAGACAGCTTAAAAACTATTACATCTATAATCTAATCTAAGCAAAATGAGCAGGATTAAGCATAATATTCCAAAAGAATAAGGCAATATGAATTAAGCTTATAAATGCTAAAATGAAGTTTAGAAAAGGAAACCTGAGATTTGAAGAATCTTCACACTTAAGCTATCCAAGAGAAGAAGCTTAAGTGTTCCTAATGGCTTCCAAAGCCTCTAAACCTTAATAAACTCAATAAGCTGAATTTGAGCTTATTTCTCCTTTGAACCTTCACAGTGAATCCAATGAACTCAAGTGGACATGTTTTGATGTAAATTGAACCTAAAAGAGTAAATGAATGACTTAAAACAGATTTTTTTACTAAATTTGAGCTTATGAACAAGAATAAGCTCAAATGAGCTTATTAGAGCTTATTAGGTAGAAATCAGCTTAGAATTGAAATCAAAGAACTAAGAAACTTAAAAACTGAATTATATTGCTCAAAATGATTAAGTACAAGTTGAAATAACAAAGGTACAAGTATTTAAAGCTGAATTTAGAAAACTCAAAAGAAAATGCTTAAAAATAAGAGAAATTACAAACTGAAAATTAAACTTGCTAACTAACTAATAAAATGAACCCTAGATGTCCTATTTATAGAGAATTGAAGAAGAGAAGCAAGGATTTCTCGAATCTTCCATTGAATCTCAGCCCTTGATCATTTAAAACTCCTTTGTAGCCGTTTGATGATATTGATGAGGTGTTAGGCCCAATCAGAAGATGCCACGTGGGTAAATTGACGTGGAGGTGAATTTAATACGAGGTTGGGTGCTGTAGAGGAGCGGGGGAAGGGGAATTTGGCAGGTTGGGTTTGTGGTTGTTTTGGCGGGAAATTCAGTTGGAGTTGGTTAGGGGAAGTTTTAAACCCGCGCTTTGTATTTGAACTTTGAAGTAATAGCACAAATGGTCCCTGCGTTTCCTTTCCTCTTTTGTAGTATAAAAGATGTTTCGGAAATTGCATTTCTAGCCCTTGCGTTTGTTATTTCTTTTTTTTCTCTTTTATAAACAACTTTAACCTTTTTACAACTTTAGCCCTTTGACTTCAAACTCCCAAATAAGCATTTGAACTTTGAAGACTTGTCATAATTGGTCCTTGGCTTTCAATTTTGGGCTTTGACTTTCTTTCTTGCTGTATCAGGCTGATCCGGCTTTGATCATTGGCTTCATTCTTCACTCTTGTCTTGTCTTCTTCGTTTCTTTGTCGGTTTTGACTGATTTTGCTCACTTTTGTCTTTATTATCCTTTCCTGCACAATGGACACAAAAGCACACATTTTTCTATCCTTTTGGCATTTTCTGGCTTTTATTTGGCAAAATCCCGGGTAATTTATATATACAATTAAGCATTTATCAAAATTCCCCAAACTAAAGGATTGCCGTGTCCTCACGCAATGTTATCAAGTGTACACTTTGTAAACTAACAAGTTTCCAAAATGCCCTTGTTTTCACCTTTTATGAATCACCTTTTTAAACAACTTAAGCTTTTTTCTCAACATTTAATCTCATGGAAACACATTAATGGCAATCATTGCAA
>BQNB010053642.1:0-39912 GCA_026074375.1 Tanacetum coccineum
TGTATAACTATATATTTAGCAGGCGCTTTGGGCCTCACTTTCGGGCCTGACGTTGGGTCGGCGTTGGGCCTGGCGTTGAGCCTGAATGTGTGGACTGGCCCGTTACTAACTATTTTTTTGAACCCGACCTACTAACGCAAACCGATCCGGAATACCAAACATATATTTTATCTCCACATACTTAAACAAAAATATTATAAGCCCGCCTTAGCTATTGTCCATGTATATACATAGCAAGTTGTTATACAGTGAGTCACAACAAGTATCAAATAACCGTAAAATGACACAGTGCGCAAACACCCCGCCGCGAAGCGCGGGTTTGCAAACCTCGTTTTCATACATATAAAGAACACCCTTTACATTTTACATAATGCCCCCCTCCTTTTAACCTTGCAGCATCTAAGTATCTGCTACTAACAACGTATATGACTATAATAAAATGAAACTTGAAGGGCTAATTTATACATACCTGTCTAAAAAGGATTATAATGCGTAACTTTTTATAATTTTTTTTCTCCATCAAATTACTAAATTGAATTTATTACAGTAATAATTTGGCCAAATGAATTTAACTTTGACTTTGTTTATGCTAATAGAAGGACTCTATTTTAAAATAAGGTTAAAGCCATTAATTACTAACTTACTTTCTACAATTTTTACACCTAAGCAAAATAGTATATATAAGCTCATTGTCATCATCCAAACTTGTTGGTATCGATAAATATAAGAAACATAATTTCCAACTCATTATTTTTTTTCACGTGGAATTGACGTTCGTTGACTTTTTCCACCTCACACTTTAATACCCGATTTTAATCCGTTTGTTTCAACACCTAATTTTTACCTGAATAAGTAACCCGGGTTTTTAACCCCTTTTATAAACAGTCAACAACGGCATTATTTTAGGGTTTATACCATCTTCAACAAATCAACAATGACTTCTTCCTCATCCTCTTTTATTTCAAACCAAAGTTGCGCTTCTTCAAAACTTTGTGGTTGTGATCTTCCAGTTAGGGTTTTAACATCTTGGACACCCACCAATCTAGCTAGACGTTTTATTGTTTGTCCAAATCGATCAGTAAGTGGTTGTGTTCACTTCTTAATTGTTTTTTGAACTTTAATTAACCTAAGTAATATTATTTCAGAAACCAACTAAGAAGAAATGTGGTTTGTGGGACTTGTATGACACTGAACTTGAATCTGAGTGGTATCGACTTCAATTGAATGAGATGTATCTTCTGCTCAATCTCAATGAAATGTGTTTACTACAAACTAAAATAACCCGTGAAGAAAGGATTCTTGGTTTACAAGAAGATGTCTGTTAGCCTTAAAATGTGAGCGACATTTACGGAATTACATTTAGATCAAATAGCCACACACGCAGGGACTAATAATGACATGTTTAGATAGTTTAGAGTGGTGTGGGCTATAAATACCCCCTCCTTACTTCCAAGGAGGGGTGAGGCTTTTGCTTAGTGTGTGTAACCTTCACCTTTCTTTAATAAACACACACATATTCCCTTTACTCTCTCTCTCTCTCTCTAAGTCTTTCACCATCACCACCATGGTGGTGGTCGGCTTGTTTTCCAGTCGGCCACCCGACACCATAATAACATCAACTTGATACGATTAATGGTCTAACAATTGATATCGGAAGCCAGGCTATTAGGTTGATTTTTATGGTGTTTATGGTATGTTTACTGTCTCGTATGTAGTTTTGTCCAAACAGATCTGTCATTCTTTATTGTCATTTTCTATTGTCCAAAACGTCATATTTTTTTGCTAATCTTAAATCTATTCCATATCAGTCCCATTTTATGGTCTCAAAAACTGTCCATAGTCCAAATATATATCAGACACAGATTTTTATAGCATAAAAGATACTATTTTCTTGCACTTTTTGAGTCACGCCAAGAGGTTTCATATTTTGTGTACCAGGCGGTTTCGGAATGTACTTTTTTGAAAGTTGTTCTAGAAAGTGCTTTACGAAAGCCGTTACGAAAAGATATTTATGAAATCATACGAAAGTGATATACGAAATTGGTATACGAAAGTATTAATGTTGTTAGATACATCAATTCAAACGACAATTTTTCGTGTATCCAACACATATAAATGTGAGTCTCAAAAGATGTCTGAAAACACCTAAATACACACTAACTTGCTTATTCGATCCTAAAATAATATATAACAAGTGGTAAATGTGAGAAGTGTTTTCAAGAATAATAAAATGACAATTCACATGATGCACACTGTGCACCAGGTATTTTTGAGATACTCTTGCGTTACTCATCGGAGTACGTCCACTGGTGAAAGGTCTATCATACTTGTACTCGTACAAAGTATGTTATACCCGAGGTGATGACGTACCCCCCTCTTCGGCTCGAAGGTCTACCCTTCGAGCTCGAATGAGATCCTCTCCCTAATTACATTATAAGATCTTCGAATAGTTTCGAGTGGCATAAAATCATCTTCGGGATGATTACCAGTATGGGAATCCGCCACGCGAAGGCCTACACCGTTCGCAGGAGGTCTGCAACAAAACTAGGGCAAAGGTCTGGCTAAGTCAAAACCCACGTTCTTCCTCTCTGCCAAGGCTTTCCCGCCAAGGTAGAGATCGTGGTACACAGTTCCTGCAATCACCCCTTAAATCGTGGGACACCCCTACGTTCACCGGTTTTTTTGCTAGGCCTCGTCCATCCTATTTTCACACCTATAAATAGATGGTCAGGTCTCCAGGTATGACAACACCTTTCATACACACTCATTTTAACTTACTTTACGCTACAAAGCACATACTTACTCTCACGCATGGAGGTGATTCGCAGGGACACCCCCTGCACTTCACTTAACGTAGTGTTTCCATTTGTGTTGACACAGGTTATCCGAGACTTGGCAACCCAGCAACCGTCGCAAGAACTCTTCGATCCCTTCGAAGCCTGATCGTGCCTATATTTGCACAATCAGTGGCGCCATCCGTGGGACCCGCAACAATTAGTCCCGTTTTAACCAAGTCAAATAACCTCAAAACCACTCTACCTACTTTTCTGGCATGACAAACGGAAGAGAAATGACGCCACCACCGGGTTTCTCGACATCACCTCAGATACCAAATAACACCACCAGTGAAAGATCACCTATGATTACTACCGTGTTTGCCGCCACTACTCCTGAAAATACGCCATTTGCATATCGCGCTTCTACTTCAACTAATCCTAATCCTATGATTAGTCCTGCCTTTGTGGAAGCAAATTATGAAGTCCTTGAATCTCTTCTAAGAGAACGACGAAGACAGATACGTAATGAAGACCTCCGAACTGAACTTGAATACTTCAGTGAGGACTACGATGAAGAGCGAGAGATGGAACCAAGACCTGAGCCCAACCGGGAAGCTACTCCAACCCTTCGACCAAGGTCTCATGTGGTCCGTAGGCAACGAGAAAGAGTTGTGGGATTTGAGGAAGCACCAAACAGGGAAGGAAGCAGGAGAGGAAGGAACGCCGAAGGTATTAGGCCCTCAGAGATTGAAGCTGAAAACAGGGGAGTGAACCTCCCCCCGCTCTTGGCGGCTCACTTGGGAAGGAACGAAAGTGGTCAACCTCTCCGATCCTCTTTGACCTCCGTACAAGGAGGCCATCAGCCTTCGACTAACATGGGGGGGGGGAATCTCCCTCCTAACGGTACGCTTCTCTCACACCATGCCCAACCTTTCATACCTAGTAGTTTGCATACACCTACCGGGCTTGTGCCTATTCATGTTAACCCCTACTCTCAACCATCTGGGGGTCTTGTCAATGGGCAAACTCCGAGTTTCCCTTTCCAGGCCCAGATTGGTAATCCCCCTACTGGGGGAACCTCCACCTATCATCCACAAGGGGGTATATGCCACAGACCTTCGCCAACAATGGCGTACCTTCATACAATGGGTCTATGTATCCCGCAGTTACCCCTTCGAGTAACTACCCCTTTTATACGCAGCCCATGTATGCTCCACCAAATATGCCTATGTACCCAAACCCTACAGGTTCCTTCACAGATTCCACAGGTTCCGTAACCCCCTTTGTTCGCTGGATCGAGGACTATCCTCTTCCGGATGGACTAAAAATGCCCTCCCATATTGGTTCTTACAATGGAAAAGGGGACCCAGATAATTTCTTGCACCTTTTCGAAGGGGCCATCCGCATGCAAAAATGGTTAATGCCTGTAGCTTGCCACATGTTTACATACACCCTCAAAGATTCCGCCCGCATATGGTGGAACAGTCAGAAAACAGGTAGCATTCTCAACTATGAGGATCTGAAGGCTAAGTTCCGGTCATACTTCAGTCAGCAAAAGAAGTTCACAAAGACACATTTGGCGGTTCACAACATCAAGCAAAGAGAAGGCGAAAGCACCAGGGCCTTCATTACCAGATACACTGACGATACTTTACAGATTTTGGGTCTACACGAAGAGCAGCGTATCTCTGGTTTTGTCCATGGTTTAAGGACAAGAAGCTTAGTCGAGCATCTCTCCACAGACCTCCCGACCACCTACAAAGGCTTGATGGAAAAAACCTACACCTGGATCGAAGCAAGAGAAGTGGCGACCAATGGAACTCCTAATGATCGAAGGGAAAATTTTGAATGATCAAGGAAATCCTCTTGGGATAATAACCGAGGACAGAAGGGCAGGGATAGGTTCTCCCCATACTGAGGACCTAACCATGGACTGCTCTCCAACCTGTCCAAAAGCCCAAGAGAGATCCTTGCCACAGAAAAGGCAGCTAGAAGCTTTGAACAGCCTCCTCGTATGTTTGAAAGTAGACGATCATGAGACATGTCCAAATATTGCCATTTCCATGAAGAATATGGGCACGACACCAACGACTATCGCCAATTAAGAAATCAGATTGAAGAAGCTGTGAAATCAGGACAACTTTCCCATCTTGTGAAGGGAATTAAGAAAGAAAAAGTAAAGGCCTCCGAAAACCAGCGAACAAAATGGAAAAAAGACAAAAGCAATACACCGGCCGAAGCACCTATACTCATTATAAGGCAGGATGAGTCGTATACAAAGAATAAATTCGAAGGCCTCACCTCCGAAAGCAAGGAAATTACATTCCCTTTAGGAGGTAGTAATTCTTCAGCGCCGATAGTAATAAAAGCTAAGGTCTTTGGAAGAGAAGTAAACCGAGTGCACATGGATAGCGGAAGCTCATGCGAAGTAATTTACGAACATTGCTTCATGAAATTAAAACCGTCCATTAGAGCATCCAAGGTAGATTTGAAGGTCCCCTTAATCGGATTTTCAGGAGAAAAGTCTTGGTCTATTGGGAAAATTCCTTTGGAAATCACAATAGGAGACCCCCCTCACAAGAAAGGAAACTCTCAGCTTCATGATCGTTAAGTCTGATTCCCCATATAACATGCTACCGGGGAGGATAGCAATGCAGAAGATGGAAATTGTGGTTTCCACCATTCACGGGGCCATCAAATTCCACACCACCAGAGGGATTGGTACGGTATTTTTGACACATGAATCCGATAAAGTAAGAGAAGGAATGAAGAAGGTCAGAGAGACCCCCCAACAAGTGAAAAAGGGGTGTTCAGCTGCACTACGGCAGAAGAAAAAGTGGTCGTTAATAAAAATATCCGGAACAAACAGTCGCTATCGGAAAGCAGCTACCAGAACACTTCAAAGGAAGGCTACGAGACATCCTGAGGGCCAATGCAGATGTCTTCCCATGGACCCATGCTGATATGATAGGGATCCCTAGAACCATTACAGTTAAGGGAAAGTCCTTCAATACAGAACACAAGTTGAATGAATACAGCCACGTGAAGCCAATCAAGCAAAAAAGAAGAGGTATGGGCCTCGATCTCAATACAGCCGCGTGTAAAGAAGTAGAGGAACTAACAAAAGCAGGAATCCTGCGAGAAGTCAAGCGTCAGACATAGGTAGCCAACCTAGTCATGGTAAAGAAAAGTGACAGAGGGTGGAGGATGTGTGTTGATTTCACAGATATAAACAAAGCCGACCCCAAAGACTGCTACCCTCTACCTGAAATTGACTGGAAGGTAGAATCCCTCTCAGGATTCCGACTGAAATGCTTCTTAGATGCCTACAAGGGTTATCACCAGATTCAAATGGCAGAAGGAGATGAAGATAAGACGGCCTTCTTCGCAGGAGAAGGGGTCTTCTGTTACCGAAAGATGCCTTTGGATTAAAGAATGCTGGAGCAACATACCAAAGATTAGTAGACAAGGTCTTCCACGATCAAATAGGAAGAAACCTTGAGGCATATGTCGATGACATGGTGATCAAAAGTACGCCTGAAGAAGAAATGTTGGTAGATATAAAGGAAACTTTCGAGAAGTTCTGATCTATCAACATGAAGCTCAACCCGAAGAAATGTTCCTTCGACGTCGAAGAGGGCCCATTCTTAGGACACCTCATTACCAAGCAGGGGATACGAGCTAACCCTTCGAAGGTAAAATCCATCACTAATGTCGAGCAGCCAAAGACGCTCAAAGACGTACAGAGCCTTAACGGGAAAATAGCAGCCCTCAGCCGTTTCCTATCGAAGGGTGCCGAAAGATCACTTCCCTTCTTCAAGTTACTCAAAAGCTGCACAAATAAGAAGAATATACAATGGACACAAGAAGCAGAAGCAGCACCTCAAGAGATGAAGAAATTTGTGGAAATTCTGCCAACACTTACGGCACCAGTACAAAGGGAGATTCTGATGAGGCACCTCGCAGCCTCGACATAGAGCATAAGTGCGGTTTTTTTTGTAAAAAGGGAAGAAGAACAGGTCCCCATTTACTTTGTAAGCAGAGTTCTATAGGGGGCTGAGCTTAACTACCCAGGAATGGAAAAGCTCATACTAGCATTGGTACATGCAGCAAGGAGGTTACGAAGGTACTTTCAGGCACATATGATAACAGTCCTGACGAATTCGCCTATAAAACAAACACTAACTAAACCTGAAAAATCGGGATGAGTGGCTAAATGGGCAATCGAGTTAGGAGAACATGACATTGTGTTCCAAGAAAGGGGTGATAAAACACCTAAAGATTTCCTGATCGAGGTGCCCCTTGAAGATAACAAAAAGAAAGAAGAAGAGAAGGCGGACACGAAATCGATGAAAACAGAGCTAAGCTGCGAATGGAAACTCTTTACCGATAGAGCTGCGAGCTCCGACGGTTCTGGTGCAGGACTGATGCTAATAGACCCCGAGGGAAAAGAATATACTTATGCCCTACGCTTCGGATTCGAAACAACAAACAACGAAGCAGAATACGAAGCACTATTGGCCGGGTTACGAACATCACCCCCCTTGAAGATAACAAAGTGGAAGCAGAGGTGTTGCCAGACAGTAAATCAAATAAAAGGTACTTACACAGCCAAGCAACCAACGATCAGAGAATACTTACAGAAGACCAAAGAGGCTTTGAAGGACTTCGACAGCTACACGATCGAGCACATCCGAAGGAACCAAAATAAAAAAGCCGACGCATTAAGCAAGCTGGCTTCGATGACCTTCAAACATCTTACTAAGGAAGTGCTGGTCGAAGTCCTACCGAAGCGGTCAATAGAATATAAAGAGATCCTACAGGTTGAAACTAAGGAAGGAGAAAGCTGGATGACTCCTATCCATGAGTACTTAGTGAGTGGTTTATTACTGGAGGACCTGAAAGAATCTAGGAAGATCAGGGTTAAGGCACCTCAATACAAGCTGATTAGAGGAAACCTGTATCGAAGATCCTTCTACACCCCATGGCTTTGCTGTGTAGCTTCACCATAGACTGATGACATCGTAAAGGAAGTACACGAAGGTTCCTGTGGTTTAAACGCAGAACCACGATCAATGATGGTTAGAATTACGAAGCAAGGGTATTACTGGCCGTCAATGCACCGAGACACTGCAAAGGTGTAACACCCCCAAATTAGGCCACAGCGGAATATGATGTTCTGGGGGTATTACTTCATAGATCAATAGCACAAGATATGAGAACGACCTCTATAAGAGTCATTTGAAAACTGATACATTGGATTTCATAAATGTTTCGTTACAAAAGCCCATAGGCTTAACTTGGAAAAGTAAAGATTTCACAACATAACAATATCCCAAAATGTAATGCATGTAAATCTTTATGATAATATGACTTCAAAAGACGACCATCCAATGTATCCATGACTTGCACCTTATTGACCTGAGAAAACATGTTTAAACTGTCAACAATAATGTTGGTGAATTTATAGGTTTATAAATTAAATGAAGCGGATAGCAAGATTTCCCTGTAATAAAGTAACAAATACAATATCACCAAAAATGTATTACGAAATGCACTAAGCTCATGACACTGAAGCTAAACAATGTATGTATATCAAATACATATGAATGATGGTGCCCAATGTAGATGTTCAACCCGTAACATCTATGATTTCAAATGGTATACATTCGTCGTTTCCGGCCAACCGGTAAACTAGCAAGTGCTACTTGCCCGAACGGGGATGTTAATCCCAAATAGATCTATTCATAACATTCGCGCTCACATAATGCAATTAACAATTACATCTATGCAATTGACAGTTCATGATGAAGGGCATAGTGGGTTATAGCTACTTAGGCAAACTCGTAATATTTGAATTTAAAAGTACTTGCATTCATTTTGTAAAACAACATGATCTCATCCTAGAGATTTGATAAATGATTGAAAAGTGTAAGATGGGGACTATAAACTCACTTCAAGTAATGATAACATAGAAGCAAGGTAGTGGCACGAAAAACGATGCAAAAGACTTTATCCGCAACCTATGAATAAATAATACATATTCACTAAACGGAAAAATAATAATATAAATACTTGCAATCTTGTCCCTAGTGTGGGCTTGAACTTTATTTAAAATGATGATGTTTGTAAACAATTTCTTGTTTTTAAAATAGTCAACTTTATTGGGTCAACGCGACTAAAATATAAGTACATAATTTACGACTTCGGACTTATAATAAACTAGGACATTCATACCTTAAAATGTTAGTTTTGATCAGCCCTCGGTTTAATATCTAAGTATGTTAATTAATTAGACGAAACATTGACGTTTACTTTTTGAGTTAAGGTTATACATGGTCAAGTTTTAATAAGAGAAGTCTTAGATTTTTACAATTAAATTACTGGTTTGTTTGTTGACAAAATTGGAAAGTAAAAATATACTTGAAATCTCAGCTGGGTAGTCTATAACTTTCGTTAAGTGTGTTTTTATCTAAAACGGTCGTTTAACGTGTTAAAAACGAGGCTAAACATACGTGGGTCGCAAGGGCGTATTTATACTTAGAAAAAAAATAAGTGATGAGTTCAGCATGAATCATTTCGTGGTCAGTGTTTTGGGCTCAAGTTACGACCTCGATGCTTAAGACTAAGGCGAAACAAAAATATTTTAGTAATCTATGGACTTCTGGCTTAGATTCGTCTTTTGAAACTTTTGCATGACGGGGTCGTTAGCAGGTTCGAAAGTGAGGCTAAAGTGTGCGTGTGTTGTGTTTTACCATCAGCATGCGCTGATTTCAATATCAGCATGCGTCGGGTGTGGAGTCAATACTTTGGTCTCAAATTGCGATCAGAATACCACACGAAAAAGAGTGACGTTTGTCCTAGCTTAAAGGTAGTACATCAGGCTTTAAGTAATAGCTTTTAGTTCGAGTTGACATTAGGAAAATGTGTGGCAAATCACAGAGTAAAACTGGCTCGTTGGCCGTTTTATAAAAAAAGGGCATCAATGACAGTCTTACACGCTGACTTTGAGACCTTATAACTTTTTATTCTCTTGACGAAAACAAATGGTTTTAGGGGCAAAACACTGGTCATATGTCCTAATTTTGAAAATAATTAAGTCGTTTCATATGCTTCATGTTTAGGGGTCGAGCAATGTGCTTAAAGTTACTACATGCATGGGCTATGTTTACAAAAATATGACGTAGCATATGCAGTTTCGTTTCTAACCAAATAGCGAGCCCCAGCCACAACGTATGAATATTCTAAACCTAACACTCTCGCAACTATGTCCATGTTTCATTAGTTACTTTGCAAGTTTTATGATTTTTTCATGTTTAGTCGCTTTACACCAGGAACTAAAAGGAAGGGGTATGTTTTCTTTTATCTAACTAACGAGTCCAAGCCACAAATGGCTGACCTTCTAAACCTGTTACCCTTGTATAACCATGGCCAAAGTTATTAGACACTTAACAAGTTTTATAGATTGCTACTGTTTTGTTCGTGTACATCAGAAGATAAACAAAATAGGTTTTGTTTTTAACAGATTTTTAAGCACACAACTATGACATGTGAATTGCATATATAAAGGATAATTAACAAGGGAGGATAGCTCACAATGCTCTAGGACGAATGTATAGAAGGCTTGCCTCAACGAGTGACTAAACTCTTTACCCCTCATGAATACAACTCGACACCCAAACCAATATTAACCGTGGCCACTTGTACCTCTTATGACCCAAACACGCTCGCTGCAAGAGGAATGTGTTTTGATTTTTGCTAGTTGTAAGAGAGTGTGTAAGTCTTGCATTTGTCATCCTTTTATACTAGAAGTAATACATAAACCATGTCCTAAGACAAGAGGTTTAAAAAGGGTTTAGTGGTAATGGTACAAGGATGTGTAAGGGAGGGGACGGTTTGGAGTACACAAGGATACCAAGATTAGACAGTTACTAGAGAAATGTGTTTGTAATTGTACTTGGTGTTGGTTTAACCAAAATGATAAGACCTTAGTGGGAATTAAGTTTTTATTAAGTGTGTATATGTATAGATCCGGCCAAGGTGCTTATAGAAGTGAAAAGTGAGTTAATTTTTGGGTATTGGGTATAATAGTGGGTATTTGTTTGAGTATAGATAGGTATAGGTGTTTCCATGTATGCCCAAATGTATTTTATTGCGGAACGTAGATGTTTTACGGTTTCCGTAAATAAATTAACACGCATTTAGTATACCTTAATTAATCATTCGGTTTTGAATTCATAATTACAGTTTTTATGTAGAAATTAGTATGGTTTTAATTACTTGTGTATTAGGGTTTGTATACTTCGATCGATAGCTGATAATACTATATGATTCAGGGTTTCTATGTAGAAATTATGTAGTGTTAGTGAATCGGCTTGTTGATATACTTGTATATATACATTGGTTTCTATATACAGTATGTTGCTCCTATGTATTATCAAAATTTTGGTATGTTCCGCAAAATTAGTTTTTTTCAATAAACATGGTGTCGGACCTTTTGACAGACTAATTCACATGGTTTGAATCCACCGACATACATACTCAAATTAAGTTAAAGCCTTCCTTTTTCAGGAGGTTTTGCCACTAGGCCACCCTCGAGTGGTTCCCAGCAAAATTAGTTGTGTAAGCGTAATAAAAGTATGAGAGAATTACATAAATCGTACTTGTGGTTTGCCGGATGTAACAGATTTCGTCCTTGTGTTTTTTTTGGTCGCTTGACCAACATTATTATATACACGGTCAAACTAAGGAAATGTTGGTCAAAGACCAAACCCGCAATGGATCAAAACCACAAGGACCAAACCCGATGAAAAAAAAACACAAGGACCAAATCTGTTAGATTCGGCAAACCACAAGGACGATTTATGTAATTCTCTCTAAAAGTATTTATAGCTTTATTTTGTATAATAAAAGGTCTCAATGTTTTAGTGGTGTTTTATTATTAATCATCTCTATATTTGGTTGTAGACCGTCATCTCTATATTTGGTGTTATGGTTTGTGTGGTGTTGTAGACAGTCTCAATGTTCAATGATATCCATCATGTTCAGAACTCTATGTCTTTTATTAATGTCTCAACCGTTCTTGAGAGCCGATACAACCAAGAATCTCACAGATTTATAGTTCGGGGTTTTTATTTGATTTCTGGGGGTTAGGGTTTTCTACTTTACCAACATCTCTATTATTGAATGTGTAGCTCGATTACATGCTTTGCACGATGGTCATGGAAGTTCAAGTCTTGTCAACAACCTTCTAAAGGAAATTTTTTCATCTACAAACATGGGTTTGGTTGTTACATGACTTTATTTTAGCCCCATGCATGAAGATGTGCTAGCAAGTTAGTTCACTTTACTCTTAAGGTATTGTTTTGAACTAACATTACAGATTTTTCATGCGAATTGTAATTTTATTTCGGTTGGAACGAGAACCTTTGAGTTTTTCCTATCAAGAGATAAATAGTGGCTCAGCAAGTTGATATAGGTTTTATAAAAATTTCTTCGCGTTTACTTGACTTACTTGTTGCGTGTACAACTATAATTGATAACATGTTATTCGCCAGTTTCCGCGTTTTCGTAGCTCTCGAGTCGTGTTTGTCAGCTCAGCAAGTTTTCGCCAGCTCGTCGCGCGTTTTCGCCAACTCTCGCGCGGTTTTATTGCCAGCTCTCGAGCGTGTTTGCAGCTCATCGCGCGTTTCGGCAGCTTTCGCGCGTTTCGTCAGCTTCGTAAGCTATCCCGTTTTCGTACCTTTCGCCCCTTTCGCCAAGCTTTCGTCTAACTTTTGCACATTTTCTCTACGATTTCGCTGTTTTCGTCTGTTTTTGTTCGCTTTCGTTTGTTCTCGCACGTTTTCTTCGTTTTTGCTCGTTTCTTTTGTTTTGCTCGTAATCATCCGTTTTCTTATGTTTTTGTCGTTTATCGGTCGTTTTCAGAGTTATCCACTCGTTTTCACTATGTTTCAGTCTGGTTTTTTTACGTTTTCGCTCTAGCCGTGTTTTTTGTCTTTCCGGTTTTTCGCACATTATGTCTATTTTCCTGTCGTTTCGCTTTTTTTTGGTTTGTCCGGTTTTCAGATGGTTTCTCGTTTCATATGTTCATCTATCACTGAATATTATGCCACAAACCTTATAAACATAAACATTAAACCCTAACATAAACCATTACCAAAAAAACCCATCAAACCCATAACCATAGTATAATATATTTCAAATGGTAATATACATAAACCATTAAAATCTATAACAAAAAACTATAAAAACACACTAACTTTAAACCCTATATTCCCAAAACCCATATACCCTAACTCAATTGGTAATATTAATATCACAAGTGGAATTATCATTATACTTAAACTTTACAAAACTCTAGTATCCAAACCGCATAAACCCTCTACAATTACTAAACCTTTTTACCTAAAAAAATTCTTAACCCCTGATACCAATAAAGTATATTATCACAAATGAGTTTATAATAAACTTTAAAATATATGCGAAACTCTAAACACCCTACCACTAAACCCTATACCAAAAACAGCTTAACGCCTATTCTACTAGGTATAATATAACCAAGTGATATATACATAAACTTAAATTATATTCAAACAAACGTAGACCTTATACCAAAAATCCTAAACTCTACACCACTAGGTATTAATTCACATGTGGTATATACATAACTTTTATAAACCTTTTATACTCTAAAACCCTAAACCATTATCCACCATACCTTTATACCGTATAATAACCAATAAACCGCTTATTTAACATTAAACTTTATACAAAACCTAAACCACTAACCGCGAAAACCCTATACCAAAAAAAAGCTAAACCCTCTACCATAAACACTGCAAACACTTAACCAAAAAACCTAAACCCCTAATGCTATAACACATACTAACAAAAACCCTGTTACCATAACAACTAGGTTTTATTCTCACAATGGGATATTATAATTAAAACTTTAACATTTTATGAATATATCTACTAAAACCTTGATAATCACGAAACGTCTAGCAAAAACCTTTATACCACTATCTACAAGGTATATATATCTACCAAAATGATGTTGTTACACACTTTTTTGGAAGACTTTCATTCAAAAAACCGAAACCCATAACATATAACCAGGTGTTAACATAAAATCCTGTTTTAACCAGTATTAACTTGGTGATATGAGCACTTGTATATTTATTTACATTTAAGTTGATTAAGCTCTTACTAAACCCTAACCATCGTAGGATTATTTCATTCATGGGTAGTGAAACTGTTTCTAGTATTTGTAGTTTCCTATTTCACTTAACCATCTAATCTCGTTACCTTATACCAATTAAAAGTTATAAATCATCCTAAACTACAAGATATAATTATCAAAGGGTGTTAGATCTGTATCGGGTAAAATCTATACTTGATCCTAAACCTCATTTCCTCTTTATTCCCGGTTTCACATTTATACCAGTTTCCGACGTTGGTCGGGGTGATTGTTTCATTGGTTATTTTATGTTTAACTGGATTTAGAGAGTAATATGTTAGTTTAAAAATGTTAACTCGATTCCCTCGCAGTTTACCAAAAACCTTATTCACTTATTCACGTTAAAGAGCTTTAACCGACTTAATTACCCCTTTCCCCCTATTTATGTATATATCACATGTGTTTTTTTTTTAGTAAACTTTAAATCCTATTTCTAAAAAACCCGTATTCCCGCGAACCATTAAATGTTTATACCTCAATACCTTATACTCTGTTCCTCTTAACTGCTATACTTTTTACGCTTTACACCGTACATCTAATCAATTTATCATATCATCCACTAAACCATATACCAAAACCATAAACCTCTAACCACTAAACCCTGTGCCAAAAACTTTCAACCCTCCTCCTTAACCACTAATCCTTATACCTAAACCCTAAACCCCTAACCACTAAACCCTATGCAAAAATCCTAAATCCATAAACACTAGGTATAATATCACAAATGATATATACATAAACTTTAAAATCTATACCAAAAACACTAAACCCCTGACGACTACCCTATACCAAAAACCTAAACCTCTAACCACTAGGTGTAATATCACAAGTGATATATATACATAAACTTTAAAATTTATACCCTAAACTTTAAACCCCTAACCACTAAACTATATACCAAAACCACTAAATCCCTAACCACTAAAACCTATACCAATACCTTTATAAGCTAAGATTCACTCGTAGCTTAACAATTATTACCCCTGACATTGTAGTATCACCGGTGATAAATAAATATATAATAAAATCTCATGTGATAAAGTAATATAATGTGACATTAGTTATGGTATTTCACATATAATTAATATCACATGTGATAAAGCAATATAATGTGACACTAATTGTGATTATTTTTGAAAATCTTAACATGTAATCAATGTTATTTATCACTTGTGATATTATACTGTTAGTAGGATTAAAAGGGTTAAAACATAGTTTTTATAGTGTTTTAATTTAATTTTCACAAATTATGTTTGATATATGGTTAGAATGGTAAAGATGTTTATTTTTATGTCAAACATGATCAATCATTTAATGTTTTACACAAATACTTATGCTCATTTCATGACATCATGTTGAGTGTTCGAACGTACAAATATGTTATATCACATGTGATACTTCAAGCGGGTTTGATGATAAAAAATAAAATTCTTCGATATTCATCAACTTCTATAAATAAACTATTTTGATTTGGAGGTCCAAAAATTATGTATGATAAATGGTTAGAAAGCTAAGGATATGTACTTTTAAATGCCAAAAACGATGAATCAGTTGGAGTTCCACACAAATATTTATACCCGTTTTACGAAAGCATGTGAAGTGTTCTAACTTACAGATTAGTGTAATATCACAAGTGATATATCAAACAAAATACTGCACGAGAAAAAACAAAAAAAATACAAAAAAAAACAAAAAAAAAGTTTGTCGAAAGTATATGAAAGTGCCCCTCTATTTAAAGATAATTAAATGCTCGTCACGATGGTGTAATTTATAAATCTTAACGTTTTACGGTTTTTGCGGTATGTGATTTTTAAAAATAAGGGTGAAAGTGTGTTTTAATTAAAAAACACAAAGGTAAGAAGGGGTGGTGGATGTTTTTTAAGGTTTAATCTTATCCATTAAATAAAGTTAAATCTTAGATTAATCCTCACCATTAGATCAAACTCAAATGGATGGTGGAGATTTGTCCCTTGGTATGTGAGGAGAAACTGGTATGCAAATGAACTTTTCTCATATAAATATTTATCGCTTAGCGTTAATCGAGGAAAGAATAACATTATCCTAACGCGTTTAGGGTTCTTCCTTATGCTTATAAAAGGAACTGTAGATTAGCATTGTAAAGATAGAAGTTGATTGTGAGAATTTACATTCAAATAGTAAAATAATAGCAAGTTTGGATATTTGGTTCTTGTGTCATCTTGGTATAATATTGATATTCCGCTCAATATTTGTATTCACGGTTAATTTCTCTCATAAGTACTTTGGATTTATTCAAAGGACTATAAGTTTGTTTATGGCTCATTGAGATCCTGTTAATAAGGACCACAAGTTGGTATCAGAGCCACCAAAGGACGTTACTCAGGGGAGATTGAACAAAGATCAAAACCATTTTTATTCCACCAAATCAGGTAGTCATGTCGCAAACGATATTTCCTCTCTTCATGATGATGAGGAACGTTCTCTTCATGATGATGCATCTTTGAATGATTCTAACCAACATCCAACAAAGGAATCTCCTGCTAAACCACCATAAATAATCACCAACAAATACACTTTCCAAACATCAAACACCTCCTGTTCCTTCTAAAAGATGATTATGATAACTTGGGCATTGGGATGGAACATTATCTTGATATATAGACACAAGAGGTCGGAAAGTGATTCAGAAAGAACTCAAAGAAGCGAGTCACCAAAGGTAAGCTGGTGTATACAGGGTTCTCTTCCCTCCAACCACGACAAAGAACAGGTTGCTGATGAGAAGAAATGAAAGCAGAGAACACTAACTGCTAATGGCTGTTCAAAAAGATCACCTCAGACTTTCAATGCATGGATGATGCCAAAGAGATCTGGCAGCCATCAAGACCAGGTTTGGATGGTAATGCGAACGCGAAGAAAATGCTAAAAGCTGTTTAAAACAACATTTGAGGCATTTCTATCTCTACTAAGAAGCTTGGAAACAGGTAAGATAGGGTGTTCAAAAACGACTATCACAGTGGGATGCTCTTTGGTGCTGGTGTGTCAGATGAAGAGCAAATCACAAGTTTTTTGAGGTCCATTCCACCTTATGTACAGTCCTACCATGACACATAGAGAACGAAGAAAGAATATTGACATAAGGGGGGGGGGGTGGGGGGTATAATAATACCCATTGTCAATAGTTGATTTATACAATAATCTGAGTTGCCTTGGAAAAAGACATCCAAAAGACATCATCTTCTCCCCAAGTACTGAAATATTGGCTTTTCTATCACATAAGCCAAGCCTCTGCAAGCAAGCTTAAGCCAACCACAAGCTCAGAAGTTATAGTTCTTATACCACGATTTTCCTCATCCAAAAGGCAAAACAAACTGTCACAAACTGCTACTTCTGGTCTTGCTGATGCATACCTACTTTTCTAGCCCCAAATGCTGATGATGTGGAGTGATACATAAGACCAGATCAAATTGATGATCTGGATTTGGAAAAATGGATATAATTTGGCAGATTGCTATGACTGCATAAAGATAAAGAAGTTTTACAAGAAACAGGCAAAAGGCCAAGAGTAGGCATGGAAAAATGCATGTGGCATGTGATAAGGATAAAGGTTGAATGTTCAATTGACATAATACTGGGCATTTTGCCAGTGAGGTGGCAAGTTTTTAAAAGTTCAAAAGGAAGGTAACAGGCCGTAAGCACGTAAAGGTCAACATTTCAAGACCAGTGCAAATTGAATAAGAAGCTTTGAAGACCATTGAATTAAGGGTCAATCAATTGGGTAGAATCAGACTACAATGAGGAACTCAATCATGCTTATGGCTATTCACACTGTGAACACTGAGGTTATCAATGGCTACTAAATTGTGTATAGATTGCATATCATACACTTCAAGCTGAAGGTATGAATGGAATTGCAATCTAATTTGGTAGGGCCAAGAAGACGCTGCCTTAGTTCCCATAAGATGCTGTTAAGATGTTAATAATCTCAGCTTAAAGCCTCCCACTAACAGCAAACCTTCCTTAATGAAAAAATTTAAAATTTTTCAAGCAAATCAAATTTTTGAAAAAGATGAAAAGCTGAAAAAGTATAGAAGAATAGGAATGAAAGCTGTCAAAGACAAAGATGCTTTACAAAAAATTGTTGATTCTTGGTTTGCATCTTCTAAAAATCTTTGGAAGCTTATTGATTGTGGGATGAGCTCAACTGTTAAGCTAGGTTTAGGACATAGCATAAAGTCAAATGCTGTAAGTCCTAGATTATGAGGAAGAGAAATATAAGGTATTTTTGTTCTTAGGGAAACAGATGATGGATATTATGATATCCCACATTACCAGCAGATTTCAAACAGTAGTTATACTAAGGTTCCCCCCAGCCTCGTAGTGGGATATACCCCTAGGGCACGAGGAGGACATGATGATTCATTTTGTTGGTAGTGAAGGAAAACAAGACCTCAAACCCTCAATCTCCTAGTCCTATCAGTGGCTAATGCCTGACTCCATTGTTTTCCTCAATCTGTCCATCTAACTGACGGTGATGGGGACTTGAGTTGTTCTTGAATGCAAGTTCCACTCATTACTCAAACTGTCAATCCCAAAGACATGATGGGGAGCTAGACTGTAACCACCATCTCAGTCATGATGACCTCAATCCCTATACCTTTCTAGTGAGCAGGTTTCCATTTCTCCACCCAAAAGACTCAATCACCTAATGCCTACTACAAACCCCCACAAACAGTTGACCCTAGTTGTGCACAGCATGTAAAACCTCCTAGGCAACCAATTAGGACACCAGTGACTCCCTCACCTTATTGCCTGTCATTTAAAAGATAGAATCGGAATTAAAGAATGGAAAGAGATTTTAGGTGCAGATAGTCTTTTGAAAAAAACCTTGTTGTGGTATGTGGAAGGCTTAGTCATTTGAGGAAGATATTGGGACTATTTTGAAAAAGAAGGGCAAGGGAAGCTGCTCTTAAGACCTAAGGTGGTTCATGCTGATGTGAGGCAAGCTACACCATCTGGACCTAACACAACAAGGGTAATAAAAGCAAATCAATTCACTCCCAGACCTGTACACCTAAGTAACATTAGACCCAACCTTAATACGTGGCTGTAGCAAAAATATTAAAACTGGTAGGGTAAAGGTTAATACTGGTCATGGAAATGTTATCTGGTCAATGTGCATGTTAGTTTCTGTTATTCTCTCTCTCTGCGGGCAACTACAATTTTAGTCTGGTCTTCTGATGTTAATACTGGCAATCAACAATGTTAATCTGGTAGAATGTATGTTATAAGTTCTGGCTCTCAAAATAAGTCTGGTGGTTCTAGAAGTTATACTTGCAAACAAAATGTTAATACTGCTAGACGTAAATAGCCATATGATCAAGACCATCCTTCACATTGAATCTTAAAAAGTCCAAGAAATTTTTTCAAAACAAAGTTCACCTGAATATAACCCTTTTCAAGGAATACAGCATACAATCATATATATATGCTGTAAAGGGCAAAATGGGTACTTCTTGCTGTTAAGACCAGTCAGTAGGTTGTGCTTGGTAGAAATACAACACCACACTCCAAATACCCCATAAGCTAGGTCTTAAGAAAGTAGAAGCTCAGCTTAGAGCCTCCCACAAACAGCAAATTTCCTTAAATGAAAAATTACATTTTCAAGCTAATCAAATTTTTGAAAAAGATGAAAAGTTGAAAAAGTATAGAAGAATAGGAATGAAAGCTGTCAAAGATAAAGATGCTTTACAAAAAATTGTTGATTCTTGGTTTGCATCCTCTAAAAATCTTTGGAAGCTTATTGATTGTGGGATGAGCTCAACTGTTAAGCTAGGGTTAGGATATAGCATAAAATCTAATGCTGAGGTCCTAAGTTATGAGGAAGAGATGGATAGAGGTATTTTTGCCAGCATTAGGGAAACTGATCCAGGATATCATGACATTCCACTGTACAGCAGATTTAAACAAGTAGAGTATAAAGGTGTCCCCCATCCTCTTAGTGGTGACTATACCCCTAGGGAACAGGAGGACATAGATGATTCTCTGTATGAGTATGGCAAATATGGACCTCAACCTCAAACTCCTAGTCCTACAGTGTCTAATGCTAGCTCCATTGTTTTCTCAATCTGTCCATCTAATGACAGTGATGGGGAGCTTGGAACTGTGTCTAATGCAAATTCCACTGTTTACTCATCTTGTCAATCCAATGACAGTGATGGGGAACAAGGAACTGTATCTGACCATTCAGTCCATGATGACCCTACCAATATACCTTCTAGTGAGCAGGTTACTATAGTCACCCAAAAGACCCAACCACAAGTGCCTAAACCCCAACAAACAGTTGACCCTAGTTGTGCACAGCATGTAAAAACTCCTAGGCAACCAATTAGGACACCAGTGACTTCCTCACCTATTCCTTTAAATAATAGACAGAATTGGAATCAAAGAATGCAAAGGGACTTAGGTGCAGGATTTTCTTTTGAAAGGAAACCATGTTTTGTGTGTGGAAGTCTTAGTCACTTGATTAAGAATTGTGACTATTATGAGAAAAAGATGGCAAGAGAAGCTGCTCTTAAGAGCAAAAGGGTGGTTCATACTAATGATAGGCAAGCTACACCAGCCTGGAATAACACTAACAGAATAAATAAAGCAAATCAGTTCACTCCAAGACCTGTAAATGTTAGACCCAACCTTAGTACTGCTAGCAATACTATTAAAACTGGTAGGGTAAATGGTAATACTGGTCATGGAAATGTTAATTCTGATAGTGTGCATGTTAATGCTGGTACTCAAGTTAAGTCTGGTACTTCTAGATTTAACACTGGCAAGCAACATGTTAATTCTGGTAGTGTGTATGTTAATTCTGTTACTCAAATTAAGTCTGCTGCTTCTAGGGTTAATACTGGCAAGAGATATATTAATTCTGGTTGTGTGCATATTAATACTGCTAGAGTGAACAGACATGTTGTCCAACAACCAGCCCTAAACCCTGTCAGGAGTGAATTTTAACAAGTCAAAATAAATATTTTTCAAAACAAAGTTCACCTGCAAATAGACCTTTTCAAGGAATACAGCATATAAGTCAAATATATATGCTGTTTAAGGGCAAAATGGGTACTGCTGTCACAGACTCAGCAGGTGTGTTTGGAGAAAAAACAACACCACTTCAATACCAATAGTGGACCATCCCTGATAATTATTTTTGTTCATGTTTATCAAGGTCCACAAGGCAGACCCAAGCCTATGAAGGCCTGGGTCCCAAAGAGAAACTAATCTCTTTTTGTGTGTGCAGGATCATCCACTGAAGCATATGGAGCATAGAGGTATTTTTGATAGTGGATGTTCTGGGCACATGACTGGTAACAGGGCCCTCTTGAAGATTTCAGAAACTCCTAAAGTGGGATCTGTTACTTTTGGAGGAAGTAAAGGAAGTATCAGTGGTAAAGGTACTATTAGATTAGGAAATTTAGTTTTTGATGATGTGGCTTTTGTGAAAGAACTTGGACATTTTAACTTATTCTCCATATCTCAGATATGTGATAAAAAGCTAAATGTACTTTTTACTGAAAAAGAATGTTTTGTGGTGTCCTCTGACTTCAAGATGCCTGATGAAAATCAGGTTCTTCTTAAAGTTCCTAGGCAACACAACATGTATACTTTTGATATGAAAAATGTTGATTCTTCAAAAGGATACACTTGTTTATTAGCAAAAGCCTCATCTAATGAAGCTAAATTATGGCACAGGAGGTTAGGTCACCTTATTTTAAAAATTTAAATAACTTGTCAAGATAATCTTAGGTTAGAGGTTACTTCTAGAGTTCAAAAATGACCACACTTGTGATTGCTTGTTAGAAGGGAAAAGCAACTCAAGGCCTCTTGTAAAGCCATGATGATAGATATGGACCCACCATTACATACTTGCTAGGATTTATTAGACCAACTTCTGTGAGGATTTATCAACCATGCAATGTTATTGTTAGTGATTAATGATGATATTCAAGGTTTTGTTGGGTATTCTTCTAGCAAAAAAGGATAAGACTGGACTTCCCTAATACTTTTGTAGACAGATAGAAAAACCAACTTAATCAAAAAGTTAAAATCATTAGTTCAGATAATGGACCGAATTTAAAAACGGGTTATGCTGAGTTCTGTGGGGAAAAGGGTATAAAACGGAGTTTAGTTAATGCAAGATATCCTCAGCAAAATGAGTTGTGAGAGAATGAATAGGACCCTAATAGAGCTGCTAGGGACTATGCTGCTTGATTCGAACTTACCTCAATACTTTTTGGGCAGAAGCAGTAAATTACTGCTTGCTATACCTTCAACAGGGTAAGGGTGACAAACCTCAGAACAAAACTCCTTATGAGCTTTTGTTTGGCCATAAACCAATCATTAGCTACATAAGACCATTTGGGTGCCATGTGACCATTTTTCAATACTCTTCGGCCCATAGGAAAGTTTGATGGAAAGTCTGATGAGGGTTTTCTTATGGTTAACTCTGTGAACAGTAAAGCCTTTAGGGTTATAACTTAGAACCAAAAGCGTTGAAGGAATCCGTCATGTCAACTTTCTTGAGAAAAAACCCAATGTGCAGGATTAGGCCATAGGTGATGTTTGACTTAGACTATTTACTGACTCTATGAACTATATACTCTGTATCTTTGCAAAATCAAGCTAACCTGCAGGTTTCAGAAGAGGTCATTGACATTGATGTGTGACTGAAGAGGTGAAGAACTCCTTGTTGTTTCTCTACTTCTAGAAAAGCAGCTGGTTCTGAAACACAAAGCTACAAGAAGTGTCAACTCCTCAAAGAAGCCAATCTTCTACTCCAATATCCCTAATTGCTGATGACATTATGGTCTTTAGAAAAGAGCTTGATGCACTTGCTTTGAAGCACTTAGGACCAGTACCTACAAAAACACCTACCAGTACTAATCCTGTTAATACTGGTGGTGGTAATGTAAATACTGGTAATGAGCAAGTTTCTCCTGGTCATATAGAAGCTGTCTCTCCTAGTGCTCATAATGTAGAAGAGGTCTTCTCTGATGATGACGAGCTGGATGCCTGAAATAAGGATTTATGATAAATCAAGTGAAGGTATTTTTGAACAAGCTTCTTATGATGATGATGGGGTTATTACTGATTTCAACAATCTCCCTGATGAGGTAGATGTCATAACCAACCCCACTCTAAGGATTCACAATGCTCATCCTCAAAGTCAAATCCTTGGAGATCCCAATACACCTGTTCAGACTAGAAGCTCTCTCAAGAAAATCACTGAGGCTCATGCTCTAGTGAGCTACATACAAGCTCACCAAAGAAGCAATCATAAAGATCAAACAACACTTGTCTTTTTGCTTGCTTTCTATCTCAGTTTGAACCAAGTAAAGTGACGGTAAGCCCTTGAAGATAGAAAGCTGGTTGAAGTCTATGCTCAAGAAGAATGTTGCAGTTCAAGCTTCAACAGTGTATGGGTTTTTGGTTGATTTACCACGGTGCTAGGGTAAAAGGTATAAATTAGGTTTACTAGAAACAGAAGGATGAGAGAGGAGTAGTTTGGTCTCAGAAACAAGCTCGGCTATTGGATCAAGGTCATAGACAAGAAGAAGGGATTGACTATGATGAGGTTTTTGCACCTGTAGCAAGAATTGAAGCTATCAGGTTGTTTTTGGCCTTTGCCTCATTTATGGGGTTCATAGTCTATCAAATGGATGTCAAGAGTGCTTTTCTGTATGGCACTATTGATGAAGAAGTCTATGTCTCACAACCTCCTGGTTTTGTTGATCCTGAACATCCTACAAAGGTGTACAAGGTGGTCAAAGCTTTGTATGGATTGCACCAAGCCCCTAGAGCTTGGTATGCTACTTTGTCAACATTCCTAGAGAAGCATGGATACAAGAGGGGCACCATTGACAAGACTTTATTCATTAGAAGAAACAAAAAGGATATCATGTTGGTTCAAGTGTATGTTGATGATATCATTTGGTCTACCAACAAGTCTGGGTCGTGCTGAGTCTGAAGCCTGATGCAAAGACCGATTTCAAATGCGCTCCATGGTGAACTTACTTCTTTTTAGGTCTACTAGTCAAGCAGTAACAAAGAAGGCATTTTATATCTCAGGACAGTATTGTAGCTGAAAATGATCACGATGTTTGATCTTGTGAATGTCAAAGCTGCCCTATCCCCAAAATCCTATGGAGGACCAGTTGCCTTTGACAAGGATGAGAAGCTTTTGATGTAGATGTATACTTGTATAGATCTATGACAGTTCTCTCATGTACTTTACTGCTTCTAGACCTGATTTTATGTATGCAGTATGTGTTTGCGTGGGACATGTTCTTCAGGTAACTCCAAAGACTTCTCATCTCAATGCTGTCAAGAGGTTCTTCATGGTACCTCAAGGGCAAACCCAACTTGGGATTATGGTATCCTAGGGATTCACCCCTTGATTTGGAAGCATTCTCTGATAGTGACTATGGTGGTTCCAACCTTGACAGGAAATCCACAACAGGTGGTTGTCAATTTCTTGGTCAAAGGCTTATCTCATGGCAATGCAAGAAACAAACTATTGTAGCCACATCCACAACTGAAGCTGAATATGTGGCTGCTGCACATTGCTGTGGACAAGTGTTGTGGGTTCAAAATCAATTGTTGGACTATGGTTTCAACTTTATGAATACCAAAATCCACATTGATAATGAAAGCACAATCTGCATTGTGAAGAACCCTGTCTATCATTCCAAGACCAAACACATTGAGATTCGACACCATTTCATCAGAGATTGTTATGAGAAGAAGCTCATAAGTGTGGAGAAAATTCACACAGATTTAAATGTAGCTGACTTGTTGACAAAACCATTTGATGGACCCCGGTTCAATTACTTGGTAGTTAGCATTGGTATGATCAACCCATAAGCTACATTTAAGGGGAGGAAAAAGTGTAAATTTTATAATGTATTATTAAGTTCAATCTTAGAATTAATCCTGGTAGTCTTAGTTAGAATTAATCCTGGTAGTCTTAGTTAGAATTAATTCTGGTAGTATAATTTAGGGTTAGTTCTGATAACATAGTAACTTAATACTGGTAGCATAGTATTAAGTCTGCTAGTGTAAAAGTTAAAACTGGTAAATAAGCTACATTTAAGGGAAGGAAAAAGTGTAAATTTTATGTAAAATAATAGAATCTAGACTTAGAATTAATCCTGGTAGTATAATTTAGTTTAATTCTGGTGTATAATCATGGATTACTCCCTAGCTGTATAACTTAGGATTAATTTCTTGGTACTATAGATTAATCCTGGTAAGTACAATTAGAATTAAATCTGGTAGGTTTAAGTTAGAATTAATTCTGGTAGTATAATTTAGGATTAGTTCTGGTAATATAGAGATTTAATATTGGTAGTTAGTATTAGGCTGCTAGTGTAAAACTTAAAACCTGGTAACCTTTAATACTGGTAGTTAGATTAATTGGTAGTTATCTTAGGTTAATTATGCTAAGTATAAGTTAGATTAGAATTGCCTTTTCTTGGTAGACTAACTTTGCAGTACTAATTGGAGTTGGAAGGATGTTGCAGCTCAACTGGACATGAAAAAGGACATGCCAGCGTCACTTGCAAATTGCATGGACATTTGTTGTACAGTAATGATGTTGTGGTCAAACTTTCTGATTAAAATATAATTAAAATGGTTGAAAATTATGTTAAGGTCTGCGTGAGTATTTATTAATATGGTTGACTAAGTTAAGTCTTGGTAGTTGCAATTTTTTAAGTCTGGTCGCTTGACTTTATATGATTGAAATTAAAGTCAATTTATTTTATTCAAATATTCCCGTGAAGATTTTTTAGCCGCTAAATCGCTGGATAGAGTACCTATATGAGGATAAAGTATTTATTTTCATCCTTATCACTATTTACCCTATTATCTTTTTCTTGTAAAGATCCTCTCTCAAAAGCAATCAGTAAAATTACTCATCACTATCAGACCTAATCTTTCAAACGTCCCATCGCCAGTACTAATTTTTAAAGATTCAAATATTTTTCACCAAATTCTTTCAATGGGCGCAACTCAGTTTGTGATAAGCATAATCAAGTGGGTTTCTTATTCAAACCTACTGAGAGTGCTGGTTACACAGAGATAGTGGATTTCCTAAGACGCTCAAAGTTGAGGTATGCTCTCACTCACAATCCACCTATCTACGATTCCCTTGTCAAGCAGTTTTGGCAGACTGCAACTGTCAAAACACTTGCAGATGGGACTCAACAAATTAATGCAACTATAGACTCTGTTGAGTATACAATCACTGAAGAATCTGTTAGGAGGCAACTCCAATTAGCAGATGATTCAGGGATTACTATGTTGCAAAATGAAGAGATTTTTGAAGGATTACACACTATTGGGTACCTAACTGATGGAACTTTTACATTTTGGAAAAGTCATTTTACACCCCAATGGAGATTTTTAATCCATCACATTCTTCACTGTATAAGCTCCAAAAGTGGAGGATGGGATCAGTTTGGTAGCAATATTGCCACTGCATTGATCTGTCTCTCCACTGGAAGAGCTTTTAACTTTTCAAAACTTATCTTTGATGGAATGATTTCAAACTTAAAAAGCAAATCAAAGTTTTTGATGTACCCTCGCTTTCTTCAAATGATTTTGAATGTGCAAACTGAAAACAAAAACCTTTTTGTATCTGTATTATTAACCAAAAAGATTTTTGGAAATATGAAAAGAGGTTTTCAAGGAATACATAGACCACTGTTGCCTGCTATGCTAACCATTAATGCAGGTCAAGCTCAATCAAGAGGTGCTCCAACCCCATCTCAACCTGTACCATTAACAACACCACCACATGTATCAACTCCCACACCACCACATGTATCAACTCCCACACCACCACCTGTACAAACTCCTACTCCATCAAAACAATCACCTCCACTAACTCAACCTGTACCATCACCAACACCACCACCCATTCCTACACCAACACCACCACCTATTTCTACACCTACATCACCACCACCACCACCTAAGACTGAACCTACAACAGATGAGCACATCTATGAGGAGCAAACTCCTGTCCACCATCACTTCTCACCTTCACAAGCACAGGCTCCAAGCCATATGTCTTTGGATGATTTGCTTCAAACAGTTCCTAAGTTGATTTCAAGGATTGATAGCCTGGAAGTGGATCTCAAACAAACAAAGTTAACCATGGGAAATGCAATAGTGAAGCTAGTCAAGAAGGTGAAGAAATTGGAAGGGTTTATTCAAAGGAGGAATTTGGTTTTGACAGATTCAGAGGAAGAAGAAACTGAGGCTCAAGGGATTGATAAAGAACCTCAAGATTCTTCAGTACATGGTCTGGTTACTCCTCCTACAACAAAGGTAAACACTTCAGGGGAGGAACAAGTAGAAGAAATCAGTCTAAACACTCTTGAAGCAGCTAAAACTCTCTCAAAAGTTGCCTTAGGATTACCTCATTAAACGTCAAGGTCCATTGTACAAAGGAAGGAGGTACAAGAGAAGAAAAGAGACTAAAGGAAAGAAAGTAGTCTCAAGCTTGGACTTTCAAGAAGGTGATGCTGGTACTGAAAAGATTAATACTGCTGGAGAGATTAATGCTGCTAGTATTGAAGTTAATACTGCTAGTAAAGTTAATACTGGTAGTATTGAACTTAATACTGTTATTGAGGCAAGAACAGTACTATGCTGGTGAAAATAAAGGACAAAGAAAGTAAAGCCCTGCTATGCTGATGATGAAACTCCAAAGGAAGTTAAAGGAATCAAATTTTACAAGAAGAAGCTAGCCTTGCCAGAAGCAATCAGTTGGATCCTAAAAAAGAGAGAGTGCTAAGCAAATTCATTGATGGCTCCGTCCTAGCGCAAAGAATTGCAGAGAAGAGCGAGCTGACTAGCAACAGATGAAAAAGAAAAGCTCAAGTACAGTTTGAGGCTCAGTATTACACAAATGAAGACTGGGATTTGATTAGAGCAAAACTTGAAGCTAATGCAGAAGTTGTCAAAGAGTACATGCTTGGAAGTGAAACTTTCAAGGAGAAAGACTTTGCAAAGAGAATGGTGGATATTACATCAAGAAAGAAGTTGTTTTTGCTAAAGAAAGAGCAAAGCAAAAGGAACAAGCCCATGACCCAATCACACCTGAAAACTTACATGATGAACTACTTAAAGAATCAAGGGACATGGAAGATAAATCAGCTAAAGAAATTGAGTTTTGCAGAAGTCAAGGAAGAGTTTGACAAGCTTGTAAAACAGATTGACTCTTTTGCTCCAATAAGTTTTGAAGCCACTAAAGATAGCTTGAAAAGATTTTGGTGAAAGCTTCAAACAAAGACTTCAAAAAGACGCAGAATTAAAGATATGATCAAGGAGGATGAATCAACAAAGGAAGTCTAGGAAATAGAAAAATCTAATGGCAAGAAAGGTATGAATACAAGTGTTTTGATGAAAAATGATTCCTGAAGATTTCAATAAGGGTTGGGAAGACATGAAGAGTCTAACACAGGTAATGAAACTCCTATTAATCCTATCCCTGTAGCATTTTTTAATAAAACACCTAATTAGCTACTTTTAAGGATAATTAAAAAAGGAGAAAAAAGGATTATACTAATGTTCGGGAAGATGAAACAGATAAGATAACATCTAATTTTGGGTGGCAAATGTTAAAACTATATCTATAGAATGACCTTAACGAGTTGTACCCAGGATAGTAATGGATAGATAGTGGTATGGATTGGCCCTGAGGATAAGTTGAGAGAAGGGAATTTGGGAAATGTTTAAGAATTATGTTTTGAAGAACCTCTAGCACAGATTTCTATATGGAGTGAGATAGGACAGCACAAGATTATAGTTTGGAATATATGATACCTGTAGGGTACATTCCTTAAACTTAGAATCCATGGGATGTTTATAGTCGTCTGAGAGAAAATATTCCACTTTCTGCAGAGGTATGTAAAACAATGTTGGAAAATGAAGCTTTTGGAATGGGAAGATGAGGTGAGAAATTTCTATAGATTGGTTGGAAAAAGATTGAAAAACAAGCTGGCATAAGAAAGTAGTAGAAAGGTTGTAGGGTTGAAAGCCTAGGATAGAAGTTTGAAGAGTATATACACTTGGTGAAGGGAGCTAGCACTAACACACAAATGGTATCAGTCTTACCATGTCATAACCAACTAAGGACGGCTAGTCCAGGAGCAAACGGCTCTTGGTAAAGACTTCTCAAATCCGTCTATGGTTGACAACTTGCAAATAAGTGTGTAATGGTTTTTTACTCCACCATATCTGTTAAAGTAAAGAGTTGGCTAGCCCACAAGTTTATGGCTTCATGTAAAGGCTGTGGAAAAACCATAACTAGTCCATAAGATTATGGCTTATGGTAAAGACTTGCAAATCCATATTAGATGGTTGACAATTTACCAAAAATTGTATGGTATTCCAATGCACCATAGTGATTAACTGAAGCATGGCTACTCCCAGCGCAAACGCTTATCTGGTAAAGATATCAAACCGTAATAGCTGATGGATTTTGCCATAAAATCATATGGTTATCAATGTACCATGGTCTTACAAACCTAAACATTGACTAGTCCATAGCAAACGGCTCATGGTAAAGACACAACAAATCCGTTTATGGCTGGTAGTTTGCCAAAAACTATATTTTTGTTGCAGTCAAGATTGGAGTGCTATGAAGACTAGTTGCTGTCAAGATTTGAAGACTTAAAGACACATTATTTTGAAGACAGAAGTTCAAGACAATCCTCTAAAGCCCAAGGTGAAGCTTAAAGTATTTAAAGATCGAAAATGTATTGAAGGAACTTGAAGTTCATAAATGAAGATCAAGTTAGGGGAGGATTGTTAGGAAAATATTGTAAACAGACTTAATACTGTTAGTATTAAAGTTAAGTCTGTTAGTTATAGTTAGTACTGATAGAAATAGTTAGTACTGTTAGTATAGAAGTTAAGTCTGGTAGAGCAAGTTAAGTCTGCCAGCATTAACTTAAGTCTGACAGTATTAAAGTTAATACTGTTTGACCAGACAGTTAAGTCTGTTGTAATTATAGTAATAGTTATCAATTAGCGTTAATCTAGGAAGAGATAACATTCAACCTTAAAAAACGCTTAGGGTTTCCTTAAGTTCTCTAAAAGGAAAACATAGAATAGATTGTAAAGAAATTGATTGGGTATTCACATCCAAAGTAGTAATATAATAATAGCAAGTTTGGTATTCCGTTCTGTGTACAATCTTGGTATAGAATATGATATTTCCGCTTCAATAATTGTTTCACATTATTGTCTCTCATAGTATCTTTAGATTTATTCAAAGGACTATAAGTCGTTCAAGGCTCATTCAGATCCTGTTTAGAAGACCCACAGTGCTTCAAGCAATTGAGCCATAGTACGTTAATCGGCCATCGTAACTATGGGAGGATTGGGATTGTCAATAGGTTCTTCAAGATTAAAAGGTTCAACAACAACCGGTGGGATTTGTTGTTGACGATTATGATTATGAGATTGAGAACGAGTGCGCATGCACTAAAATTTTAAACAGAAAATTTACACTATTTTTTTTGGTTTTTCAATAATTTATTCAAAATCTATTTTAATAACGGACAAGTAGATTAGACAACTTAAACCACTAATCAAACTTATTTCACGGTAGCTCTCAAAATGAAAAACGCACAAGCGAGCGGAGGAGTAGGAAATGGCGAAGCTATTAAAATCCTTTCTCCTTTCGGGTCGTAGTTCCTTGGAACAACCCTCCTTATACCCACCTTATAGTTTGTTAATCAAATCGAGGTGAGCCGTACCTTGTAAGCGACACAAATTGCAAGTTTTTGATTCTTTGGTTTGAGAACTTATTTATGGATAATACTTCAGTTGAAAGTATTATATATTGTTGTTCTTTTACCAATTTGATGATTTTTATTTCTTTTTAAAGACAATTTTTTTATATTTTTGGTTTTTTCTTGATTTATAATTATACTAAAAAGAAATGCAAAGTATTTTTGTATTTTTATTTTTATAAAGAAAATAACTTCACAACGGAAGGATCTTCAAAGCACAAATTTTCAAACGATAACGACAATCTATTCACAGCGTCCCCGGCAGCGGCGCCAAAAACTGATTGGATTGATTCTTTTTCTTACTATATATATAATATAATAAATATATAATACATATAATAAATAAATCTCACAAATCAATAGAATCCAGGTAGTAAAGGATATTCCCGTGTCGTAGTCCCAACGAGGTGTGAATTTGATAAAGTCAAAAGTCAGTTTGAATATCGATGCTTGAATGGAAAAGATTTGAATTAGATTTTCTAAAGCTACGAGAAAAATAAGGCAAACTACATTAAAAACGAGAAAATCACGCAAATTATACTAAAAACGGAAACGGGAAGCTAAAACGACACACTAAAAACCCCAAAATTTCAAAATTAAGCCTAAATTAATTTTTTCACTTTTAATCGACTTAAATTGACAAAAAAGGAAGATTAAAGAAAACTAGAACGAAAACGGATCTAAATTGAGTTAGAAAACACGAAAAACGTGAACGGGAACGAAACCCGTTCTTTAAAAATTGAAATTTTGCAAAAATGACCCTACAAAAGTAAAACTATTTTTCCTAGATGCAAAATGATAAAAGAAAATTTTCTAAAAAAGAATTATATTTTTTTGATTTTGATTTTTTTTAATAATTAAAAAAACAGATTTAAAGAAATTAAATGATAAAAAATACTAAACTATTTTAGAAAAATCTAAAAAAAATGTGGAAATTAGTTTGAAACAAGCAAAATGCAAGAAAAAGAAAAAAAAGAAAAATGGCTTATTGGATAAGCCAGAAATAAGCTTAAACGGGCTTATGGGCTTAGAGGGCTGAAAAGGCTTAAAGTATTAATGAAAAGAAAAGAGAACGGATGAGCTATTGTAGCATGATGGTTAGTGTGCGTTGAGTGTGGGATGAGTGTGTGTTAAGAGGGAGGTCATGGGTTCGAATCCCATGCCTTACCTTTTTTTTAAAAACATTTTTTTTAAAACTTATAAAACTAAAAAAATTAAGCAACTTTTAAAAAGACAAAAAAAATTAGAACTAAAAAATTAGTAGGAAAATAAGAACAAAAAGATGGCAGAATTGCTTTTTACTCTAAGGGCTAAAAATGCTAAATTGGTAAGGCTTTAAGTCTAAATAAGCTTGATGAAAAATGAATATAAGGGGGGCCTAAAACAGCTAATCTATCATCCTACCTAAATAAGCAATAAGAGCAAAAAAAAGAACTAGGGTAACAATCAAATAAGCTATAAAGAGACTATAAAAATCCCCCCCCCCCCCCCCCCCCCACCCCCCCCACCCCCCCAGCAGTACTAACTTAGAAAGTTAGTACTACTAGTTTTAACTTAAAACTGTTAGGCTAATAAAAGGCAAATAAACACAATGAAATAAGAGATAAGCAAATAAGCTAAAACAGATATTTAACTACACCTAATAAGCACTCAGGCATAAAAATAAGCAATTAGAATAAACTAAAAGGACAGAATACTTGAAATACTAATAAAACTTCAAATTTTTACACTAAAACACAAATAAGCTCAAATAAGCTCTACACTAAAGGAAATAAGCTAAACTAGCTAAGACTACCCTAAATAGGTATACTAATCCTAAATAAAAAAAATAAGCTAATAAGCTAAAATAAGCAAAAATGCTACAACAGTACTAACTTGGAGTTAGTACTGTTAGGCAAAAAAAACTCAAAAGGACTTTTCTAGCTTAAAAATAAGCTAGCAAAAGGATCCTTATGGCTTAGTGGCTTATGTCACTGAGAAGCTTATCCAATAAGCTTCAAGAATCAACATTCAAAAGGGAGTTTGAAATTTAAATGAGCACTAAAAAAACTTTGATGAAAATGACTGTTTCCAAAAATTTCCACACTAGAAAAATTTTCAAAACATTGCAATCTTTGAAAAACACAACTTTTGAGCTTATAAATAAGCACTTAATCAGAACCTTATGAACTTTTAAGCTAAAAACAGATGAAGTTTAAACTACAAAGAACTTATATTATCAATCAAAAAGCATTTGAAATAAAGCATAAGCAACAAAAAGCAAATGAAAGAGCGAATTTTTCATGATTCCAACACTTAGCAAATTTGACAGATTTTGGCAAAATGCAAGCTAACAATGCAGACTTAGAACTTATGGTTTTTACTCACTTTTAACACTTGTACAAACACAAAAACATCATAAATAAACCAGATTCAAAATTCTACTTAAATAAGCTTATGAAATAAGCTGTATGCTCTCAGATTCAACACTCAAGTTATGAAACCTATAATTAAATTTTAACAATACTCAAAAACATGTTAAAAGACCTTAAGATTGATGATCAAATTTCTCAAATGGGTCAAAATGAAACTAGCAGTACTAACTATGGGTTAGTACTGCTTGTGCCAAACACCCCTTTAAGTTTTCAAAAGTCATTTTTTTTACTATTTCAAGCTGATTTGAGCCTAAATTGTTAAAAACAAATTATCAAATAACAATATAAGGCACTTATAAGCATATTTCATTCAATAATAAGCACTTAAATAAGCTAAATTAATCCAACAGTATTAACTCATAAACTAACAGTACTAACTAAGAAATTTGCACAAATCACTTTTAAACTAACAACTAAGCAAGATAAGCACTAAACATCATAACAAAGCGTAAATAAGCAAATATAAGCAATAAATAAGCACTAATAAGCAGTTCTACAGTAAATAAGCTAAAAATGGAAAAAATGAAGACTTACAAAAGCCCTTGCTTAAACAGGGCAAACAAGTGCTCTTAGAGCTATTCTACAAGCTCTAGCTTGTATAAAACAAGCTAGTGAGAGTCCATAAGCCCAACCTTTTAGGCGTATCATCCAAATATTAAGTTGTGGTATTTTTGGGTGATTTTTTTTTCTTTGTGATTTTTGGTAAAAATAACTTAAGCAACGCAAAACTAGAAAACTTTCATTGTTTAAGTGTAGACGGCTTAAAAGATATGACCTTATGAAACATAAGTGAACACTTGAAAAGAGTAAGAAATTAAAACAGATTTTAAGAAACTTTAAATTTCATTAACTTGAAAGCATTACAAGGAAAATTAAGAACTAAATTTGCTGGAAAACTAACTAGGTGAAAACTAAGTAAAAAAACTAGATTTTCTTTTGCTTACAAGATACCCTATTTATATAAAAACGACTAAGTGCTTGCCCTCTCTTCAATCTTTGTCTTCTTCTAGCTGTGCTTCTTTGCTGAGGCAGATTGAGAGTGTTTTTGTTGTGTGAGTGAGATGCAAAAGTCATCTTAGCCATTCAATATGCCCTTGGAGCCCTGTCGAAATTAGTTAATCAAAACCTTAAAATACCTTGTTGCTTTTATTCGATCCAATAGAGGGGTTGGGATTTGCCAAAGTGTCATTTGTCACTTGTGAGGTGGGTGATTTTTATGAGTTTTGGCTGGGGTGTTGAACAAGTGGATCTGTGGTTTGGCAGGAAAAATAGGTTTTTGTGTGTACAACAGGGGTTAAGTTTAGGGTTAAGGCAACTTTGGTCCCTCATGTTATATAGATATATTACATTGAAAGTCCTTGTGGTTTTTATCCTTGTTTCACAACTTTGGATTTGCAAATTTTTGTCCTAAGTTGTATTTTCTTTTACTTGATTTTTGGTTTTTTATAATTTTCTTTATACTTTTATATATTAAGTGGATTTTTGTTAATACATGGTTGTTAATTGCCTCAATGAAAGTTAAAAACAACGTTGAGATAATTAAGACAATAAGAAGCAAGGTATTTAAACTTAGACTTTTTACTTAAAAACTCAGATTTATCATTAATTAAAATTTACAATTACTTGGGAATTTAAAAGTGCATAAAACTAACTGAAACTAAACTAGGTTTTAAAAAAAACTACATAGCCACAGGGCTTACAAATGCTCTATTTATACAAGACCAGGAGATTCTAGGTCTTGGATGTGTTTCTTTGTAGAGAGATCTTCAGCTGGATTTTTATGTGTGTTTGTTGTGTCGATGTGGCCATAATCACCATCTATGCAGTCCATTTTTAAGTAGTTCCAAGACTTATGATCATAACTTTGATTTATTGTCATTTTCTTTGCAGGTATGTGGATTTGGGATTGCCAAGGTGGACGATTTTTTTTGGTTAGGATACAGTAGACAAATGGCGTGTCAGAAAAGGGATTGTTGTTTTGTCTGGTTTGTGAGAGGTGGGGGGAGATGATGTATAGTGCCAAAAATGTAGGCGGGAAAAATCTGTTATACCGTTTAAGGTATAAACGGGGTGGAGTTGGGTAGATCGGTAGGAATGCCCCTAAAGTTGTATATAAGCTTTTGCAATGCTAAGTCTTTGTGTTGCATGACTTTGAGGCATAATGCAAAAACAGTCCTTGAGGGTTATGTCTATGTTTGCAAGGTTAGTCCTTTTGTTATTTAACTTTATGGTTTGGCAGAATTAGGCCCTCTAAAGTTATATTAAGGCTCTTTACACTTCAGTCTTGTAGTTATTTATCCTTGTTATACAACTTTGGGATTTGGAAAATTTGGTTCCCTGAAGTTGTATTTTCCTTTGACATGTTGAACTTCTTGGCTTTATCTTTGGTTTGACTTTGGTTCGATTTGACTTTGGCTTTTCCACGCTTTTCCACTTCGTGCTTGGTTTTGTCCGTTTTTGCTTGATTTTTCGTCCTTTTCTCGGATATCCATTTCTTGCACAAAATAAGTGAAAAACATACAAATACAATGTATTTTTTGGTACGTTTTTGGTCATTTAAGTCCGATTTTAATGGCGAAAGGTATGTGTAATTAAACGCATACCAGATAACAAGACAACATCAAGTACATTAGAATCCCAACCCACATCAATTCTACAACCTTTTTTACTATCTATAATGTTAGACACCCAATCCCACCTTCCAAAAATGTCACTATAAACTTTATTTACAAACTACTTTCTTAATTGAGTTTCTTACATACCAAAATACTAATATTATTACTATAAATAAGCTGCTTAAATTCATTTTGTCTTAGGGAGTCACAAATCCCTTAACATTCCATGCAGCTATTTTAATCATCATTTAAAATAAAGAAGAGTTTGATGCAATCTCACCTTGCATCTAAGTAGAACTACTTCCAGCCACATTTGATGCCATATCCCGAGTAACGAACATAACACTTCCATGTGTTTCTTCAGCCACTTCATCATTCATGCATTCCATCATATTTTCATTAAACTGCTTTTTAATCATATTATCAACTTTCTCACTAACCATGCCTTCTTATTTTGCATTCATTTCTTCTGTCCAAGTGTTCCTAACTTCTTCAGTTAAAACTTATTCAAAGAGAAAAATAGCTCAACTTCAGCCAATTGTTTTTCACCAACCCAGTCCTTGATTTTAATTAATTCATCGCTATATATTTCATCATAAACCTTAAAATAAGCTTGATTATGTGTCATCCCAGTTTTTTTTGATGTGTGTTTTCTCGTATTATTAATCTTAAAGGTACTTATTCATAAGTTTTTTATATGAGTATCTTTGTTTTTTTATTTTATATAAAATTTGGCCTTACTTTTAGCTTTTTTGTGCCTCGTTTTTAATCTTTTTTTTGTTTTGTTTCTATATTTTTATACATTTATGGTTTTGTCGTATCTGTTTTGATCCATAATGAATTCATTTTGTTTTTAGCTGACTTCATCTTCTATTTGTATCAATATCTTCTTATGAATCAATAGCTTTGTATTGGCAAACTAGCAACATTATTAGACCATAAACTTATATCTTTTTGCAACTTTGTTATCCTCCCTTTTAACCTCAATCAAGTTAACCTTGCCTTATCAGCAACACTTATCATCAAGTACTTCCTTACGTTCTTTAGGGACATCTATTATTCTCACTTTCAGCAACCTGCATTCCCAAAACACATGCTAAATCAATCTTTCTTTTCATTTAAAGCCATTCTTCACCCCCTTCTTCTACAATTTCATCAGCTAGAACATTAAAACTATTCTTGATTTTGATCACATTATGCTTCATTGCTTGTTTTTTCAGCCCATCATTGTTCTTTGAGACAGATTTCCCTTTATCATTTCTGCTTCCAATATTATCATCCACCAAAACTTGTACACCATCCAAATTTTGCATCATTTTCTTCATAGGTATATATCTACTATTATCACTACCATTCCCACTTCTTTGATACACTCTGCCTCTCCCATTCATCCCCCCTCTACCTCTTCTATTAAAACCTCCCCTATTCCCATAATAATAACCCATACCATTACCTTGTTAGCCCTATTCCTTGAAGGCCTTCTCATATCTTGCCAGTTCTCGCTAGCTTTGTTACTTTCATTTACCTTAGGAACACTTTGAACTCTAGTTTTAGCCTTTTCAATCTTTCCTTCATCTATTAATTCTTTATTAACGCACCTTCTATATTGATGGCCAATCACTTTACAATGAGTGCAAAGCGGCGGCTTCCAAGCATATTCCACCATTAGATTCATAGATTTTCCCAACTTTTCATAGCAAATTCAATAATCTTCGCCAATTCTTTTGACATTTCACATTTTTCAAGATTAATAATTAAATTTATACTCTATTTTTATTTTTACTTTTGAGTAAAAGTTTTCGTTTTATTATATAACCGATTAGTAAATCTTTGTTTCTATCTAAACTTGAGCCATGTTTAGATAAAATATCTGTCTTGTACCCTGCATAAGTTAATTTTCAGAAAAGTATCTTGAATGACGTAGTTCCATTTTAATTTTATACGTTTTTGCTTTGTGATTCTGCCTTAACTCTCGGAATTTTTTTTTTGATAATACCCGTTAGCCCTAAAACTACCCAACTATCTTAAAATTCTACACAAAATTAACCAATTCTTCCCCCCTATTTACCCACTCACACGTCTACACCAACCTCATGGAGATTTGTCCATGCGATGGCTAACTTTCTAAACATGCATTTGAGTTAGCTTAGTTTCTTACATTAGGGAGGACACTTGGCTAAGTAATATGCATGTCTTAGGATTAAACTAACACTATCTCAACACTACTTTCTCATAGTTAACTCATCAACACAAGAATCCCTCCTCTCCTCTTCCATTCTTGCCGTTTACCTCCACCCTTCAAACACCATATTCACACAAAATTTTCACTAGTAAAATTTCCCATATTCAAAGACTATTAAGTCTAGTTCATAATCCCTTGTTGTAACACCATCAAGATTATCATTATCTAAGGTATAGGGGATGATTTGTTGGGTTACGTTGAAGGGTTAATGCATGAAGTTGTGGTGTTGTTGTAGTTGAATTTGGTGGTTTTGGAGTTTGTGTTTCATTGGTTGATTTTGGTGCTTGTTGATCAAAACTTGCAAGACTTGTTTTAAAGAGAGTTGGGTTGACTTGATTAGGTTAAAATGAAGTGTTGAGGGCTAAGACTTTTTTTTGGTTTGGTTTTTATTTGTGGTTTTTGGGTCGAAAATTATAGCAAGAAAGGAGTAGGGATTGTGGTGTTTTTCACTAGTTTCATTGTCCTTGTAAGACTTCATTTTGTTTCTCCATTTTTCTTTCCTTATAAATGTTGTTCTTGATGTGTATTTTCTGGAAAAATATGAACTTTAATGTTTCTAAGTATGTTGACTAAAGTGTTATGGCATTGTATAGATTTTTGGTGAAATAAAAATCTTGTTTGGATGAGTTTTGCAAGTGGGATTTAGGACAGTTTGTAACCAGCAGGTTAATGGGTTGTTCACGAAATATTTTTGGCTTGGAAAGGCCTGGGAAAATTGATAGGGTTGTAGGTGAATATTTAAGGTATATGTGGCGAGTTGGATGGGTCCGTAACTCCTCCGGATGAGTGAGTTATCACAATTTTAGCAAAACTAGTCAGATTTTGCATACTGTTGGGAAAAGGGGCATAACTCCATATTTATTTATTAACTTTTTAAAAAGAAAGTGTGCTACTTGTAGAGGACACATAGGGCTATCACCTCCCGCTGACCTCGCATCAATAGCCTATATAGATTTTAAATTATGGTTGTTTTCGTGAAGAGGTAAAAATATGGAAATAATCAGTTTTGACACTAAAGGGTAAAATGGTAATTTCATCTAAGTTCTGGAACTTTTTGGACAGTGGGGCCAACATACTTATAAAACAAACTCAAATATATTTCCGTAGGCGAAAACCTCGCATTTTTATCATATATGGATTAAGAATTAGGAGGTTGTAAAGTTGGGGTAAATGCCGAATTTGGAAATTTACGTATTGCGTTGAACTCGAAAACGTAAGCATAGACTTTTATAAAATCGGTTATAAGAAGTGAAACTAAGATAATGTTTTAGTACACATTATATCAGGTTAGACAAAAAATTCGAGTAAACTTCACTTTGAAAAACCTTAGTGCAATGCCATACTATTTACGCAAACATATCTTATAAATACTTGCTTATTTTTACGTATTGAATACTATTTCGTTATTCTAAGTCACGCCGTATCTTTTAGGTGATGCCTAGGAATTCTCGCTCGTTCCGACGTCTTTATCCTTCCTCCGTTTCGTTGCTTGCAGTGAGTTCATAGCCTCGCATTTACTTATTTAAATGCTTTATAAACCCCGCGAGGGAGATACATGCTTGTTTTACAAAAGTGAAAACAAATTATTTATGGGTATGCTTGACCCTAATACATCAATTTTGTTTTACAAAATTGAATACAAATGATTTATGGGTATGCTTGACCTAGATACATGAATTTCGTTTTACAAAATTAAACACAAATTGTTGATACAAAAGTTGGACGATCCTTGATTAGGTCCGAATTATGTGTAATACGGATCTGTTAGGCTCCGGTTCCTG